>WBMZ01016355.1:0-80282 GCA_013400975.1 Atrichornis clamosus
ATATATATATATATACATTCCTCTCCCGCCCTCTAGCTATTGTTCTGGCTCATTTATGCTTTCTTTTCTGTTAAATAATGTATGGGCTGGAGGACCGGGGGCCAGGCTAGAGATGCATATTGCAGTTTCATAACATCTTAAGTGCTTGTGTTAATTTTTCACTCCTTCCTCCTCTTTCCCCTCAACCTGCCACCTCCCATCGCGTAGGGGGAGAAAGATAATCGAGTTTCCTCGACTTGGCCTGAAGTCAGATGTGATTTGATTTGGATTGCAGACAGCCTGGGGAAATGACTCTGAGGCAACTTGGAGAGTTGGACTCAGTTTCTGGCCTCTCACAGGAGAAACCCCGGCGCTGTGTTCCCGTTCCCATGGCTGGGGGTGATCTCCAGGCTGTCTCAGCAGCCAGGAGCCCGTAAGTTTTTTGCACGTGAAGAATAACCACATCTGTCCAAAAGCTGCAGTGCTTCTGCTGGGAAAAGAATGCCTTTGCTTTTCTTCTTCTGAACAGCTTAAAAAAGGCACCGGCTGGATATGAATGAAAAAGAGTGAAAAATACGACGCAAGTCAGATTTCTCCCTGCCACCCTTCCGAAAACCATGATAAATTTGATTTCTGGCATTTTCCAATGTGAAATTTTCCAATTAGAAATTTCTTGGGTTTGGGGATGAGAAAAGAAAAGAAAACAGACTTTTTTAAAGACAAGCACGTAGAAAATTTTATTTGGAAATGGAGAAAATACCTGATTGGAAAAAATAAAAAGATGAAAAGGCTTTTCTGACCTACACATTTTGATCAGCTCTTCTCTTCCTATTTCTAAAGATGCATACACCAATGTCATCTAATTCCCTCTGATCTGCCTCTACCTTTTCAGGTGTATTGATCTGCTCTAGTTTATGAAGCTCCCAACTATTGGAAAGAAGAGTTTATAAATAACTACAGAGAAACAGGATTCTGTATCACAGGAGTTCCAGCTGTGCTGCTTTTGTTTATCGCACAACACACGGTTTTTTTGGAACTTTTCTTAACCAGGAGGTTGCAAAAGGAGGCTCAGCATGCCAATGTCACTGAGAATTGTTGTGTTGTATTGTACTGTGCAAACGGTGTTTTCTCTCTCTTGGGACGGAGAGGTTTCTGGGTTTGTTTTTGTAGATAAGATATGAACTCAGTAGTGGTTCTTCTAGTAAATACAAGTAGCCCTAAGCTCCGGAATGTGTCTTGTTGGTCCCTCCAGTAATTTGACAAAGTACCCTTCCAGCAACCTCCTGAAAGCACAACACGAGCACACGAACAATTCTGTCGATCCCTCAGTATCTGGAATAGCGGGAAGGGACGCTCTGCCAGCGTTGGTGTGGGTTTTGGATGTCTCACCCACATTCCATGGTGGTCAAACCCAAAAATGAGATGTGCTACCAGGATTTCTCTCTAAAAATTGTCACCACTGGAATTGTGACTACCTTTTTGTGGGAAGGGTATAGGAAATCTCAAAAAGATAGACTGTGATTTAAGGCACAGGGGAGCTTCCACACAAGGAGGGATTAATCAGATTGAGATGTGTTGCTTGAGTAGTGAGGCAGGTGGGAGAGGGAGATGATCAAGCCAAGTACAATCCGGAAAGGAGTAGAAGAGGGGACACAGATGATGGTTTGCAGTATCTTGTGATGTGGGTTACCCAGTAAACTCATTAAGCAAAAGATTTAAAATGAATGGAGTCTATTTTCCTGGCATCCATAATTCCATACATATTCCATCACCACTGTGGAGTCCAAAAGAGGAGAACAGATGTGAAGCAGGACTAGATCATCATGGAAGGCAGATCCCTGGGGATGCTGAACATAACCAAAGGGTTTGCAGCAAGAAGAGGGTCATAGATAGCCTCATTTACTTTCTGCCTCCTCCCCTTGGGAAGGCTGTGAACGTGTGCTTATGCCTGTTGTGTCCTCTTGTCTTCACACAGGGGCCCAGAGGCTGAGTGCTGGAGGATGTGGTTTGGCTGACAGCACTTTCATTCCTCAGGAACGGATCTCCCCAGTCTTCTCCCGCCATGTGAGACCTTGTGTACTGGATGAGGAAGCACGGGGCAGGTGATGAAGGAGGGGCAGTGATGCTGGGTTACATCATGATTGCCACCAGAAACATCTGGCCTCGAGGGCGAGGAGGACACCGCAAGCCCGTGGGGCTGAGGTGGTGGCCTTGAGAGGTAAGAGCCGGTTGTGGGAACCTCATCGCAGCCCTGAGCTGTGTCAGTGCTGCAGCAAACGCCTGCCTGTGAGGGTGGTGTGTGGTGCCTGGGCAAGGGGAGGATGAATCTTTTCATCCCTCGTTTGGGCACTGTTTGAGTCGGCTGCCGCAGTCAGGCTGCGGGGTCATATTTGGAAGGCTTTCTCAGCAGTGCACACGTGTTAATGATGTTTGAGGAGTAGTTTCTGTGGGAGACCTGGGAGCCAGGCAGCTCTGCAAATCAGCCCATTAGTATTTTTAAAAGAAAACCTCCTTCCTATAGGAACTGCTTTGGCCTCTGGAGACGTGCCAGAACTATCCCAGACTGCACTGCATCTGCTTCTATTAGATCTTTCCCTTTCTCCTTTTATCCACCCCTTTTCCTTCCCTCCTGCCTAGAGCTTTCTCTTGCTGTTCTATCCAAAGCACACTTTAGCTGTTGCTTTGGAAGTTTGCACAAGGATAGGTTGGCGTTTACTTTCCCCCCCTCCCCTCCTTTCTCCTTTTGGAGCTAATCACCCTGGTGAAATTGAGCTGTAATTCAGTTGGCAGTGGTCAGATTGAGCTGAACGTGTGTGCTCCAGCACATCCCCAGATCCTTGCATCAACAAAAATGAGCACAGACAGGCACAAAGTGAAGGAGAGATCTCGTGGCCTTGTTTAAAACACACTCGCGCAGCAGCGTCAGCGACCTGAACAAAAGCTGCCTGTCTGCTTTTTGGAGGTGGGTGAGAGAAGAGGTTATTTGGCTTGATGTGCACAGTGAGAGGGGGAGATGGTGTTTCCCCCCTCCTTCCCCAGCCATCTGCAGCCGTGTGGCAGGTAGGGGAGGTTGGTTTGGTGGGGAGGATTTATAGCTGCCGTGAGTCAGTCAGTGTGTCAGGGTAAATCAAGCCTGACGTTTTTAACATCTTCCCCACACAAAGAGTGGGGGGGCAGGGGGGAATGGAGGAAGCAGTTGTAATTTTATGTCTATATCCTGCTCAACTAATCAAGGTGAGCAAGAGACATGCCAGCCAGGGGAGGTTTTTCCTCTTGTTAGCTTGTCGGTTTCTTTGCTTTGGCTTTCCCCTTCCTTTCCTGGACTACTGTAGTAATCTCCTCTGTAGGGAAAGAAAGATCCAGCTGATCGATGCTAGAGGCTTGCAGACAAATGGTTCTTGCTCCTTCAGACTGTCTCTTGTACTATATCTCTAATTAGGTAAGTGAAAGCTCCTGGAAAAACACCTTTTGGCAGAGATTTGACTACCTTTGACCCTGTATCCTCCTCCATACTCCTCTTCAAACCTAAACTTACTGCTAGCCCTGATGACAGTGATGTAGTGCAGTATATCCTCTCCTGACCCGTTAGGGAGCACCTTGCTCAGGTTGGACAGGCCTACAGGTGAGCTATGGAGAGAAGGAGTATCTGCATCATGAGGGGAAGGTAATTCCAGGGGATTTCCAGAAGCAGCAGGGCTTTAGAGTCGTGCTTGGTGTGCCTCTTGTCTTGCCTCAGGCACATGCTGCTGCAAAGCCTCCCCGTGCCTTTTAACTTACTGCCAGCAAGCTCTAATCCCAGGTGGGCTAATTCTCTCTGGTGAGCAAGGAGAGGAAGGGAGGCAAAGCAAATTCATAAACAGGTGCTACCCCTCCTATGCCTCAGTCCAGAGTATTGGTGTAACGCTCTGGGCACATCCTGGTTTGAATACTGGGACTAACAGGGTGCTCTACCTTTTGTTTCAGTAGTGATGATCCAGTAGACTGGGATAGGTCCTGGCAGTGGGCAGGCTTGTGCCCCAGGGAAGCCCCCTGGCAGCTTCAGAGCTGTGTTCCAGCCCGTGGCACCGGTTGGCCTGAAGGTGAGTGAGGCAGACCATGCACAGCCCTGAGCTGGAGCTGTTGAGCAGCATTAAAAGCTGCACGCTGGGTCCGTGTGCTGGCAGGGCAGGGCAACATCATTAGAATTCCTTCTGTGCACAGAAGTGGACTAAGTCATCAGCACAGGGCAGGGAGCCTCCGAGTTCCGAGTGCTCGTGCTGATTTACACCAGCTGGGGAACTGGGCCAAATCTGTCTCCTTCAATGAATGATCATTCAATTTTTCTCTCTGCTATCAAGCCCTTAAACAAAAGCCAATTGAAATCAATGGGAGACTTTCATCATTTTCAGGGTTATAGGCCTAAAAAATTGGATGCTTGGGGAAAAAGCAGGCAAGGGAAGAGAAAGGGAAGAAGGAATAAATGCTGCTGTAACATTATGGCTTACAACAGAAACAGATGGAAGTGAGAAATGCTTTAGTTACGATTCTCCAGCAGCAACAATTCAGCAAAGCTGTACACAGAGATGTGTACATTGAAGAGCATCCTTCCTTATGTAAACTGCTCTATGGGTGCAAAGGGAGCCTGTCCCTGTGTGAATCCTGTCTCTGCGTGTCCTATTTCTATATGTGATTAAGTTCTCTGCTCTTCCATTGCAGTTAGGGTTTTTATTAGTGGTAAGCACATGCTCCACAGCTGGCTGTTCCATGCTGAAATGCAGGAAGAAGTGCTGCCTTCTGCTCTGAGAAACCAGCAGGATTTTTCTTTTTTTATTTTGCAGTAGCTGGAAGAGGGGGAGGTTAATATCTCATCCAGCCTCTGGCTGAATTTTGATAAAATGCTTTGTCCAATGACTGCAAAGTATTTTGCACTTACAGCAGGGTAAATCCCCTTCAGACAGGTATTATCTGGCCTATTTTTGCAGCTGAGAATTTGCAGCCTTCAGAGCCATCCGAAGGCACTTGCCTTCACCTGGTGATCTCCTCGGCCGAATGAGTATGTCAGGCTGGGTCCTTCCCAGTGAGGCCCCAGTTTGAACACAGCCCTCCAGTCCTCCCTCCCTCAGCCTCCGCGCCCGTATCACAGGTATGACAACCATCCCTTCCCCCGGGTAAACATTTCATTATGCCACGCTGCCGAAGCACCTCGGAGGGGAGAGGACCTACAGATAAGTCTGCATTCTCATTTGTGTGCGTGTTTTCTGCTTTAACTGCTCTTCCCTTTCTTTGCCTGCTCATTAGTTCTGCCTGAGTGCAGGACCTCTCCAAAAAATGCAGTGTTGGCAGCGGGCATGAATTCTTAACAACTGCTGTCTCTAATGACAGGATCCGGGGCCAGGCAGTCGGTTTGCTTGCAGGGAGGAGGAGAGGCAGACAAGACGGTGGCTCTTCCCCTCCTCGTGGGGTGAGTTTGCAAAATCACAGGAGGATCTGCAAAATATGCTCAGGTCTTGGCCTGCCTCTCATGCTGCAAGGAGAATTGCTTGTGATGGCAGATGGAAAGAGATGCCTCTCAGGCTGTGGAAGGTGTTGAATTTGTTTTTAAAGCTCACTCTGGCCTCTCTCTGCTGTTCTACCCAAGCAATCAACAACAGATTTTGCCTTTTGAGCCAAAGCTGAAAATCTCGTGTCTGACTTGCCCAGTGCCCTTTTGTGCTGCCCAACTTAATGCAGAGGGCAAGTTTTAAATGAGTAAAAAAAGCCCAAACAAAAAAACACAACAATCAATTCACAGAAAATAATGCCAAGAGTTCAATTTTACCGAACAGGAGAAAGACTTTTCTTAATGGGGAGATTAAAACTTATTTTTAGTAGTGGTTTTGTTGTCTTTCATTCCTATTCTGTCCTTGATTCAAAGTTTCCTTGACTTTTTTGCAAATGCAGCTTTTAACATGAGCTAGCTTTTCCTGTCACAAACTCTTTGTATTTTGTTTAAAGAAGAAGGAAGTCTTGGCAAGTTAGAAGAGGTGGGAAGAGAAAGACAGGTGAATCCTGCTTGGGTGCCATTCTTTCTGTTTCATTTAATGTCAGGAATAAGAAGAAAGAAAGAAAGATGAAAAAAATGTTCAAAATCTTGAGAGTTCTTTGAGTGTTGATTTTTAAAAGCCAAACCAAGGAAAATTACAATTTTTCATGCTGATGGTGAACTCCTGGATTTTTAGTTTGGTGGATTTGTGCTGAAATGTCACTTGCTGGAATTGTTTTGTTTCTGATGAAATCTCAGTAGGCACTGAGAAAATTTCAAGTTGGTTCTGGGATATCCAATCCCTCTTGGAGTTCCAGTTATTTCTTTTGATTTGTTTCTCCTTTCCACCTCCATCCTTGCTGATGCATTTTTCTACTCCTATTCCTGTTCCACTGAAATTGCCACTAACCAAGACCATTAAAATGCCCATGAGGCATTTCTTTCCTGGATGGACTAGCTGGGGTCGAGATCTTTGTGATTCCCAGAGCTGTTGTCTCGAGCTGACTGAGTTGCCTCCATTTCACATTCTGTTGCTGGAAAGTTTTCATTTTTCAGCTCAGGGCACCTCTCTCTACTTCTATATGGAAAGGCAGATTCTGGCACTGGGATATTCCATGTGGCCCGTGGAGGTTGGTCAGGTAGGCTGGATCCCTAGCTGTGTTGACTGGAGAGTCATTCTGGCTTTGCCACAAGTGAAGTTGAGCTATTTTGCTGGTTTACTGTTCCTCAGTACCTCAGATCTGTTAAATAAATAAGTAAAAATGGTGGGAGTCATTTGGGGGAATCTTCAGAACCACAGGTACATCTTTGATTTGGACGAAAGAGAAAGCTGGGAAGTGTCCTGTCCAGGGATTCTGCTTTCTCTCTCAGTCCCATCTGTGTCCATGGGCCCAGGGAGATGAACTGATGTTCAATCTAGCTCTGATAGTGCACACTGAAACATCAGTGACTTGCACCTCTGGTGGTGGTCTTGGCAGAGTAGGCTGAAAATCAAAGGATCTCTGGAGTCTGGAACTGTCTTCGGAGCTCTGTGAAAGCTTCTTCTGTGTGAAGCCCATGCCATGACTCTGGAGACATGACCTGCCCATCCCTGGATCAGAATGTTCTGCAGAAATGTGGAGCCACCACCATTTTTGGCACCATGGTGTTGTAGACCTCTAGACCTTCTGGGAAGAAATATCCAAAATCCATTTGTAACAAGGTGTTTGGGGCTCTCTTCTCCATGTCTTGCTGGCAGGAAGTTCCCACCTTCTGTGTGTACCTCCAGCCCCTCAAGCAGGCATGTTGAGGCCACATTCCTCTTGTTCTCCAGGGCAGGCTTTAAAATCCTGTCATAATTATTCACAAGCTGTGATTGGAGCCCACGCTCAGGAACACTATTTGCATCCAGGGAGGATCTGATTATAATTGTCACAGAGAAGTTTCTTTGAGACTGAGTCTGTGTCAGCTTGAAATGTCTTGATGATGCTCTTTGGGCAGGAGAACTGTGCAGGCACAAGGTCCGGAGAAGGATAGTGGAAGGGACTGAGAGTGTCAGGCTTGGGAATGGAACTTGTTTTTCCTTCAGAGAAGGGGGATATGGTAGGAATGCTGAGCTGGAGAAAGAGCAGAGCAGTAGAAACTGGAATTACCTGACTGGTCTTCAGGACACCGCTGTCTTCTCCACCAGAAAGACCTGAGGAGGCGGTCTGTTTTCTTCAGGGTGGTTGATTTAAATCACCCATTTTAATCATGATTTAAATCAACAAGCAGGAAATCTTGATTTAAAAACCACGTTTTAATCTTGTATTTTAAAGTTCATTTCCTAATGAAACGTGGTCTCTCATTGGTTGGCATAATTTGGTACTATTTTTGGCAAAGCAAAAGGGGACGCGACACCCATACATATTTATTGGCACGACTGTATAGCTCAACATATATCTGTTCTAACTTCTACGTCTTCTTATTGCATTGAAGAAATGGAAAACATGTAACTTCTGATTTACTAGCCACGGCTTTTTTTTTTTTTACTCTTGTCTCAAGCTATATGAGGACAAAAATTAAAATGCAATTAAAAATGCATGAAGAAAGCAGTTAAAAAGTTTGTTGTTGGTATCGCAGAGGGCTGGAACGAGCCTCTGCAGATAATCTACTCCATGTGTTGGCATTGAGGCAAGATCAATTACACCTCTCCCCTACACACAGGTGTTTGTTTAACCTTTCCATAGATGTCTCTGGTGAAAAATTCTTCAACTTCCCCATATCTGTTCTAGGGAGAAAGTTTTTAGTCTTTTTTTTTTTAATGTCTAAACTTAAGCTTTCTTTGCTCCAAGTTAAGTTATTTCTTCTTCTGCCACTGAACACAGAGAACAATCGACTGCTGTCTTAATAACCTGCAAGCTACTGGAAGATTGTTATGCCTCTGTGCCTTAGTCTTCTCCTTTTTTTTTCCTAGGCTGAATGAACCTAGTTCATTTAACCTTTCCTTGCCAGCTCTTCCTAAAGCTGTGACGGTTTAATTTCTTCTCCTCTGGACTGCCTCCTGCTTTTTCATCTCATTCTGCATCTGCAGTGAAATTACTTCGGGGGTGCTTCAGGAGGAGAAATTGGTTGCCATGCTGTGTAGGCAAACTGTGGAACTCATTGCTACGGGATACTGTGGATGCTAAAGATTAAATGGGTTTGGAAAGGGTTTAAACAAAGTAATGAAAGATGTTCTTGAGCTGTGTGTTGCTGGAAGGCCTTGGGAGATTGGGATAAACAAAGGGTAAAATGCTACGCTCTATCTGAAGGTTTCATTGCTGCTTTTGGAGTGCCACTAGCCCTACAGGGGGTCATGCAGCCATGCGTTGCTCTGCATCCATGTCATGCTGTTGTGATGTACTGGGAGCTTGTCCCACTGCTTTGTTTCAGAGAAGTGCTGGGATGTGCCCATGTCTTCCCCCAAAGCTCCTTTTACCAGTCTTTCCAGCTGCTGCCCTCCAACCAGCTGGAAAAACAGGGTCCGGCTCTGACTCAAGCCCACTGGGAATCTGAACATCAGAAAACTGGGGTGGCAGCAAGGGGTGTATGAGTTCCCCGGGATTTGAATGTTAACCAGATGCTGTTTGAGTAACGTTCTGCTCCTTCCTGTGGCAAACACGAGTGTGGGGTGGTGCTGGTGGTTGATGCTACCCTGGGCAGGCTGTGCCAGCGCTGCAAACAGCCGTTGGGAAGCAGAAATCTCTCTCTTCCCCAGAACGTACGGGATTCGACAGTTCCCCTTTTATCTGCTCAGAAAGTGCTGAAGTGTTTCCAGCTCCTCTTCAAAAGCAATTCTGCACTGCCCAGAGGGGGCTGCTATTCACATGGGGAGCCAGGAAGAAATGATGTTCCTCATCTCAGCAAATGTGTGTAAACCACATAACTTCTGGCCTTGGCTCCTCAGTGAGATTTAAATGTGAGGGTGGGAATGTGGTGACAAGGACTCTCTGGGTCACCAGCAGGGTAAAGGTACACCAGGAAGCCATCGCTTCTGGAAAGGCAAGGTTTGAGGATAGCAATGCTTAGTCCTGTAGCATCTTCAGGGGTGGTCAAAAAGGTCATTGAATTCTGACTTTTCTGTTTGCCAAGACCTCATGATGGTCTGTGGTTTTCCTAAGTATATCCTGTTATTGACAGTCTTTAGAGAACAGTCCCTCTTTGCTCCCGTCTGCTCTTGGGCTTCCAAAACCTTTTTTGCCTTTTACCTTTCCACAGGAAAGGAGCACTTTCCAGAAAGACCCTGCCTGGGTTTAACTCTGAGGCCACTGGAGCACAACAAGAATGGGGTAGGTTCACCATTCCTTGGGGGAGAATGAAGCCAGTTCAGCATTTAAGGTGAAAGCTGGGATGTGGCTTTTGGTGGGCTTGGGATCATAGAATCCTGGAATGGTTTGGGTAGGAAGGGACCTTAAAGATCATCTAGTTCCAAAGGGAGGGGGTAGTGGAACTAGGCAGCAATGAAACAATGCTGATCATATTTCCCTCACCATGGCAGGGGTTCTGTGGGCAGCAGGCCCAGAGACACCTGGGATGGGCAGAGCAATAATTTGCTCATCATCTCCCAAGTGACGGTCCCGAAAGTAGGATGGATGTGTCTGAAAGGGACTTATCACAGTTACTGCATCTCTTGCACCTCTTGGAAAGCATTTGCACTAAGAGATGTCTTTGTTTCAAGAAATAATAAAGCTGGGCAGCTTGCAAGCCATGTGCTTGTCTTCTCCCTGGTGTTCCTGTGCTTGGCAGTGCCTTTGCTTTTGCTGAAGAAGTGTGGATTTGTTTTTTAACTCTTGCTGCTCTGTGAAAATAGAGAGCAGGCAGAGAATGAACACTTCGTGGTTTTGCAGGTAGGAAGGGGGTGGACACCAGTCCTCTTTAATCTTGGGTGTTGAAGGTGATCAGAGCTTTTTATATAGACCTTTATCTGTTAGCAACATAATTAACTAATGGTCTCAGAAAGCTCTTACAGAACAATTGATTTTGTTCACTTCAATATCGTTATCTCTGTCCTATTGGCACCCAGGCAGTTGTGCAGACTTTCTTGAGTGGTGAAAGCTAGTCATGGCTTCCTTTTCCAACCCTGTTTTTTATCCACAGGTTTTTGGATTAGAGATTTAGCTTTAGAGAGAATTAAATCCGCTCTGTCTGTGTCTGTGTGGGGAGCACGTGGCTGCAGCTGTAACAGCCTTAGAGTATGAATGGCACAGGGCAAGGGAAACATGATCAGCATTGTTTCACTGCTGCCTTGCCTCACTGTCTGTGCTCCACACCTGACCCGAGGACACACGTGAGAGCAATACAAGATGTTCAGCCCCTCGTCACGTTGTGTCTTTTCTTTGCCTCTGGCCTGAACCCGGATCTTGTGGTTACTGGTTCTTGCAATTTTGCTGGTAGCCCTCCTGGTGATACATGTCACGTTGAGCTCCCGTGTCGTGGGTGCATGTGACACAGAGAATCACAGACCGTGTTTTAATAAAGCTTAATTCCTCTGCCTCCATAAAAATATCTATGTAAGAAGACACAGCTGAGCCCTCAGGTCTAGATATGAGAAGGTAGAAGGAAGATCTCCCCCTGGGCTCTGTGTGTGTGTATTTAAAGTGCTTTCCCAGAGTAGGGATGCGGACTCCTGGAGTCGTTGGATTCACTGGGACTGCTGCAATAGGGATTGCTAGGGTGAACTGGGATTTGATGGGAATTGAAACTGGCTGTGAAAAAAAATACCTGAGTTCTTCTCCAGCTTCATACTGGATTGAATTTTGCATCATCTTTGCCAAAGGCAGAAGAAATTCATAACGGCAACTAGGGCCAGAACAAACAGCTTTAAGACTCAATGGAAGCCTTCCCCTTTTCCCATCCTTTCAGCTTCCTTGGACACCTGCCCATTCCGCCTTCCACCCACCCTTTAGCCCAGCAGCTCATCACCCGGTCAGTTAAGCATATCTTCCTCTGGTGCCTCTCTCTATCCCCATCCCCATTCCCATCCTGTGGCATCCGTGACCCTCCAGGCATCATGGCAGACTCCTTCCTGGAGCTGAGGGTGGTTGGGTCAGCCCTTCCTGCCTGTGGTGCTCTGCAGCAGAGAGAACTACTTCTCCTTTCATTAAAACCTGATCAAATGGGCCAGCACACGTGGTGGCATCTCCATACAGATGAGATTGTGGTCCTCAAGGTCTGGAAGTGAGAACCATCCCCTTTGCCCCCACAGACCCTGGGACAACCAAAGTTGACTGTCTCATATATTTTAGTCCCTTAGTGGGGTCTTCTGAGCTGCTGATAGGTGGGGAGATGATGTTGCTTTGTTTGAAACCCAGAAAGGGTCATTAAATCGGTTTGGTTTCCTGTATGGCTGGGTGAGAGCACCCCAGAAGTGTAAGGGGCTGCTTTCACGGGCAGCAGCTCGTGCTTGGTATTTATAGAAAATGGTGCTTTGAAAAGACCCTGTTTTTCAGCCTCTCCTGCTGTTCTCTACCTAGGGCTGAGCCTTGCTGTTAATAAGGGAAAAGCAGACATCTCTTCACAGTAAAGACAAAAAGAAAACCCCTTTGCTTTCCTTCCCATCTTGTCAGGAGCGCCCTGCTGTGCCCCTCTGCTTTCTTCCCATCTCACAGAGGGAATGGATTCTCTCTCTCAGTTGTGCTCCTCACTAGAGCACTGGTTGCTGAGCTTGTCCATGCAGCCATACCACATCCCTTCAGATGGCTTTTAATAGCAAGCAGAAAGCAAAGAGCAATGGTCTGGGGGGGAAAGGAGGGGTTTGGAAGACCTGGGGTTAGGTCTCGGTCATGTTTTGGATTTAATGTATAGCCTTGGAAAAGTCACTCCTGTGCGTCAGCTCTCTACCTGTAAGCATCAGTGTGGTCTGGCTGACTTCTTCAGTATTAAATAGTAGTTATGTGTTGCTTTTAACCATATTCCATCCACGGAGGAAAAGAAGTGGCTATTGAAGCAAGGGTCACTTTGAAGCCGAGCCTCAGCCATTTGTGTTTCTCAGGTGCTTTCAGTAATATGAGCCATACTTTATGTTACAGGCTGCAAATACTGCAAAAGGCTATTTTGAGCCCTGCTAGCTTTAATTGAGATCCAGGCTCCTACCAGTCTTTACAAAATGAGCTTGACACCCTACACTCTGTTGTTCTAGTGAAAAAATGGGTTTCTTAAGCTTTTTGGCTGTGCTTTGGATAGATGTTTGTGCTCTGAGGTGTCACCAAAGGAAGAGGGGCTCTGCCTCTGCAGGACTTTTGAGATGTGTGCCAGAATTCTGCATTCATTTTCTCTCTGGAAAATCACTGGCTGTGTAAGAAACTCCGATGAGAAAATGCTTGGTTAAAAACTCAAGGGACGCTCCATGGCAAACCCATGGGAGAATCCATTCCCCAAGTCTCCTCCTGTCTGCAGGGACTATTAGGGGATTCATTTATTCTGCTCAAAACCTGCAGGTTTATAAACACAGGCTCTTCTTTTCAGCTGAGTTGAGAAGAACAACTTCCATATGAACTCCTTTGGGACTGGAGCTGTCTGTCTCTATCATTCAGTTTAGGATTGTAGCAGTGGGGAGAAGACGGGAACGGGGGAAAGCCAGGGAAGCACCACGAGGGTCTTGGTTTGTTCTGGACTAGGAAAATCTGCATCATGGTGAGGATGGGTAAAAAAATCTCATGATTAAACTTGTGCTGCTGCAGCACAGAAGGATTAGCCCCATTAGAGCTCTTAGTGCAGAATCCCTGGTGTTGGTGGGTGGATGAGAAAGGGACTGAGGACATGACTGTGCTTTTAGGCTTAGCTAAACTGCTTCGCTTTGAAAGGTGGGGACAAGGGACAGCTTTCCCTGGGCCTGGGCAAGATTCAAAAGAACAGAGGGGCATTTCTGAAGCCTCTGAATGTCACTGGTACGTTGAAGATGGCATTGGGCTGAGAAATGCTATCACAGGAAAAACTGAGCCTTGCAGAACTGAGGCTGGAAAAGACACGTGGGATGGCTTCTCTGACCATTTTCTTTTTCCTGTGCCGTACTCAGGAAGATGCAAATACTCCAGGGAACTGTTCAGTTCTGAGGCTTCTCAGCCAGTCTGTAGGTGGTGGGGTCATTTTCACCCTGCAGGTGGATTGAAAGGCTTTCACTCCCTCCTGCACAGAGATCGAAGGGTTCTGCTCCCTGGCTTGTGAGACAGAATGACTGCGGTTGCTGTGAGAGAGCAGGAAATCATCTCTGTAAAGCTGTCCAGAAAACCTTGAATTCAGGTACAAGCCTCATGTTTATAGGAACATAAAAGGAACCATGGAAACTAAATATGGGTCAGAGCACCTGCAAACCAGAGGGATTGCAGAGTCACCCTAATTTCTCTGCTTTTGGATTTGCTGTGCTGGTTTCAAACCTGCCTGAGGTCCTAGGAGGAGCCTGAAGGAGGCTTTGGGATCCATAGGAGGAAGGAAATTTTTTGGGAAGGCAAAAGGCAAAAGACCTCATCTAAATGCCTGTTCCACGAGGGTCATGCTGCTCAGTGGTACGTGAGATGTGCTGGCTGTGACGTTCCTGTTGAGCCCCAAGGGAGATCAGGTACCTGGAGAGGAATGAAGAGCTTTACATGCATTGTTGACATGGAACTTAAACTTTGCTTCCCTCTGTTCTCTTGTTTAGAGGATTACCCTGCTCCGCGAGCCCTCCTGGGCCTGTCTCAATGATTCAGCTGCAGTCCTCCGCTTCTGCAGTCCTCAGCTTCATCACGGGAAACTTCTTCACCTAGCTGCTGCCAGCATGCTTTTGGCGACCCTGGGTGTCCTGTCAGCTGTTACAGGCCATTAAAGGATTTGTTTCTTGGTGTATGAAAAGGCTTAATTCAATTCTCATTCTCTCCTGGCATTCCTCGGAGGTGAGTGCGTCCCCTCAGCATGAATCCTCCAATGCCGCTAATTGACTTGAAAGTAGCTCGTGTCTCCTTGGAAATGTCACCCAGCCCTTTTCAAGTGCAATTCCAGGCAATCAGGATCAATATGTTTCTTTAGCTAAGGGTATTAGCACATGACTGACAGCCCTGCGGCATTAGCTTATTCATATGGACTTCCAGATGCTCATTTTTCTTCCCTGTCTCAGCTCCAGTCCCAGTAAGGAGGGAGAGAGCTTGGAGCAGAGCCATCCCCTGAGCTGCGGTTGTTCACACAGCACTGGTGGGTACAGTGCCGGCTCTCCCACGCCTGCCCCAAATCCATAGGGTGCTCCCATCCCCTGCCTCTCAGGAAAAGTCAAGCTGCATTGCCCCATCCACTTGCTCATCACATTGTGGCCTCCAGGTGTTCCAGGAAGGAAGGAGCTGGATTTTTCTGGCCCTGTTAATCAGCACCGCGCTTCGCTTGATGTAAGAAAAGGTGTCAGCTTATGTTGGCAGCACCTTTGCCTAGAGAATACTGTCAGTGTAACTATCCCTCCTCAGATCCCTGCCCCCTCATGCTCCCAGACAGGCTGCAGTCCACAGCCTTGCTCTCCTTGTTGTGTGCCAATGGTGGGGTGGCCCTGGTGCCCAAAACATTTGAGGTTTTCATTATGTCTTTCATCAATTAGACATTCTCCTGCTTTCTTGCCTCAGAAATGTTTGCGAATTCGTCTTCCCAGCACCCTGTGAGGAAGGGGCATGCTGCTCTCTGCTTACAGACAGAGGTGAAAGCACTGGGAAATGAATTTAGAGGAGCTTACAAAAGCACTTGAGGCAGTACTTCTGTGAGAGAATTTCATCTGAGCCCAGGTGCCCTCTGCTTTTCTTGCCTCCCCTTTAATAAGGCTGCCACGGCTGATGCATCCACCCTGCTCTCCTGGAGAGAGCTCCCATCCCTTCTGCACCCCAGCTCTGCCTTCTTTCCTTGGGAAGCAGAGGGGAACTCACCCCCTACTTTGGGAAACACTCAGGGGTTTTAGAAGCAACAACTCAGGAACAGATCATAGAATATTTCAGCTTTTCAAAGGAAGAAACTGAGATGCTGGGGAACCAAGAGCCATGTCCTAGGTGAGATGACATTTCTCACACTCGGTTCTTCTTCCCTGACACCCTGCTAGCAGTGCTCCCAGCTCCCCAAGAGCTCCTCCCTGCCACGTTAGAGCTGCAAAGAAAATGAAGCTAGCTCCCAAGCAGCAAGCGTTAACAAACAGAGGAATGAGGTGGGCTGCTCTGGAATACTGGGAGAACTTCAAGGGCTTCTCTGCCATGCTGTGAGTTTGAGTGCAGCTTGGTGATGGCACATCATCTGCCCCCACCTGGGATTTGTAACTGCTGCTGAGACAGAGGTGGGGAATCTGTCAGGGAGCTGCTGAGAGCATGATCCCAAAAGGCACATCAAGAGATAAACAAGAAAGCCTGGAAGTTTTAATCTGTGAGTCTGCCTGGATGCCTGCAGGTGTGTTTGCATTTTGTCTCCTCTGGAATTAGTCAGTAAGGAGTTAACGTGCGTGCCCTGTGAGACAGCCAGAACAAGTGCATCCGAAACTCCGGCAATCAGAGGCAAAGCAACAATTATTAACGCCTCGGCATTTAATGTGGCAGATCGCTTACGCCCCCAGTTATATTGTGTGTTCAATTCCAGAGCTCTCGGAGTTGTCAGTCAGCAGGTCCATAGATCATGGCGACCTTAGCATCACGTCAAGGGGCTTCACTCCATCAGGGATAATGAGCATCTCCCACCAGTTTCTTCCCATCATTCATTCGAGATCCAGAAGTTCATCATGCAAATGACAAACAGTGTTAATTTTCTGCAAATAATTCCTCCAGATGTCCGCAGGATTCCAGCACTCCTTGCCCAGAACAGTAAAATATGTTTGTCTTCCTCCCTATAATTCATCACCAGGCCCACAAATCTCCCCAAAGTCTCCATAAACAAAGCAGGAAGCAGAGTGCAGAGGACAATAGTTCACTGCAAACACGTCTCTGGGTGTCTCCGTGCTGCACATGAAGAAAGGAGCGGTGGAAGAGGTCCAGAAGTTTCTTCTCGTGTGAGCTGACTTTGACCACATTTAGTCTTGCAAATGCAGTGAGTGCCACGGTCTGAGCCAAGCCTCACACAGGCACAAGTCATCATGGGAGGAGAAACTCAGGAGGAAGTTTTATGGGTTAGAAATTCAGGTCTGGCATTCTGGAATGCCTTGATCTGGAGTGAAACCTGCTGCAAAATTTGTCTATATCACTAGGGGACTCTCCATCAGATCCATGCTTTACCATGGACGTGTCTCATGTCGTGTATTCTCATGAGTACTAAAGCAAATAGCCACAGCTTGGTTTTTCCAAGTATCTCTCAGCCCACTGGGCTCCTGATCCAACCAAAAATACACGGAGAGCTGAATTCCATGGAGATTTGGGCCATGGAGCACAGGAAGAAGTTTTGGCTTGGACAAACCTGAAGATATGATGCAGGAATTGGCTCTGGCCAGTGTACCTGGAATAGGGCAGGCCCATAATGAGGCAGAGAGAAAAATGGGTGTGTTTTTGACTTACACAAGAGGTCATCTGGCAACCAGGACACAAATCCAAGGAGCGTGGTACAAATCCTGGGCTCCTTCCCATGTTCCAAGTAAAGTTCAGAAGAATTTGAGGGCACCCAGCTTGGCCTCAGGCTTGCAAAGTTCTGTACTTGAGATTTACTTGGTTGGATATGTATAAATGTATATATTATTTTGTTTGGTTGGACATGGACAAAACCAAGGACATCCCAAAACTCTTCCTTCTCTGGCTGCTGAGAGCACTCAACCATGTGCTCCTGCCTTGTGTTGGCACCCATCAAATGCTGGAGTCAGCCTGGAGACTCAGTCCAGAGCTCCAGCATGGAAATGTCCTGACCTGGAGACAGGGGAAGGATGGAGCCACCAGCTCAGAGCAAGGCTTGTGTGTGCTGGAGGAGAGAGCACCCCAAACTCCATGGGAGGTCCTGCGAGGGCCTGAGGCCCCTCTTGTCGATGGCACAGCTGGGCAGTGTGTGGTGGGTGAGCCCCTTTACAGAGAGCAGGTGGGTATTGCTGCTCTGCTCTTCTCATCTGTTTTCCATCACTCTACCAGGCCCAGCTTTGCTGTGGGTTTTTCCTCTCCATTTCCCAGCTCCTGCCAACCCTGGAAGCACGCACCCACTCCCTCCCTTGCTGGCCTTTTCACACTGCAAGGGTTTTTAAAGGTCCCTCTAAGCAGCAGCTGCCGTGTGGCTTTTTGTTTTTTTGGTGTTTTTTATGATGGGCTGGAAATTAATTTCTTTTTCACTGGCATTGGACTATCCATTCCCCACGTCACAGTGCAGAATGAGCTCATAACTCTCTTGGCTGCCTCGTAGCTGAGTTATGGGGTCTTCTGCAGCCTAGCCCAAAGGGTTTAATTTAACAGTGGATGTTGGAGGAAAGCAATGGAGTTCTGACAACTGTCTAGTGCTTTTGCTTTCTGTGCACTTGGAAAATTTTTCTTAATATTTGACTGAAAGGTTCCTTGTTTTAAATTAAGCTCAGGACTTCTTGTCCTTTCCACAGGTGGGGAAAGGTGGATTGTTTTTATTTTATTTTCCCCTTTTCCTTTTTGTTTGTCTCAATATAGTAACCATGTCTCCATCCTCTCTAGACTGAGTATCACAAATGCTTTCCATCCCTCCTTGCCAACTGTCTCCTATAGATTTCCAGTCACTGTTGTCTGTCTCTCTTGGCCTGTCTCCAATTGTTCACACCGTCTGGAAGATCAGCATCCCAAACTGGACAACGTGTTCCAGCTGAGACTTTAACAGTGTGGAAGGCACGCAAGGGTAGCTTGGACTACTTGCACATGACATCTTTTCCGTGCTCTCATCCTGCTTGCCCTTGGCGTGATCTTGAACATGTTCTGGGGCAAGTGGGGTGAAGTGCTGTGGTTGCTGTCTGGGCCACCTGTTGTGGTCTCCTTGTCACCACACACAGACACTAATAAGACCATCTGCGTCTCGGATCTGGGATGCTTGGGTGAGCTAATAGGAAAGGACAAAAGATTCCGGCTGCTTGCAGGAACTCGTTAACCCCCCTGCAGATGCTTCTCCATATACTTTCCTTCCTGAGATTATTCACAGGCTGGTTTAATGTGCCTGTTAACAGTGAAAGGGTTGGGGTTGTGTCCACTGGAGCACTTTTCTCCTCGTAGAACTGTGGAGGAGTCATCGGGAAAGAAACAAAGTCCTTGCTTTTTCCTCATCCCTAGCTCTGCCTTTCTGTAATTTCCCCTTACAACCATCAGCTGACTTCATGGTTTTTTTAAGGCCCAGCTGGTTTTTGGTCCCTTTAATGAGTAAAAACGTCTTACGGGCACTGTCCCATGGCTTTGTCCCTTGCAGGGCAGCATCTAATCCTGCAGTATTTGCTCAGTTGAATGGTCACTGGTTTTACTGGACTTGCATGGAGGACATGACACAGATACCAGTGAAGTTCAGGGGCTGGGCTCTTGCACGGGGGTGATTATAAACTCATGGAATCATTTATGTTGGAAAAGACTTCTAAGATCATCAAGTCCAACTGTTAACCCAGCACTGCAAAGTCCCCAAGTATCTTGGAAACTAAACCATGTCTCCAGGTGCTGCATTCACATGTTTTTTTAACTCTTCCAGGTACGGTGATTCAACCACTTTCCTGGTCAGCCTTTTTCAGTGTTTGAACACCCTTTCAGTGAAGAAATTTTTCCTAATATGCAATCTAAAACTCCCCAAGCACAGCTTGAGGTCATTTTCTCTTGTCCTACCCTTTGTTACCTGGGAGCAGAGCCCAACGCCCATCTGGCTGCACCCTCCTTTCAGGGAGTTGTAGAGAGTGAGAAGGTGCCCCTGAGCCTCCTTTTCTGGCTTAAACAGCCCCAGCTCCCTCAGCTGCCCCTCACTGGACCTTTTCCTCCATCTTGACTTTGGGGTGTGGGGAGCAAAACTGAGGCATTGTGAAGCAGGATGGCAAATCAGAGAAACGAGCAGGAGAGGGTTTGATCCCAGCCTTCCCCCTTGTAAGCCAGCCCTGCTGGAGGTGGAAGGAAGGGCCAGTCCAGCCAACAGCTGTGAAAGGTGAGTAGGAGGGAAGGAGGGACTGAGATCCTTGAGTTGTTCTCCTCCTCCTGTTCAGGACTGGGCCTAAAGTAGAGCAGGATTCTGACACACCCTGAAGACCTTACAACATTGTAGCAGTTGGGATGTAAATGCAGCTGGATTGCAATGCTCTGATATAACTCCTCAGGTGAGGCTTGTATAACTTCTGCCTCAGTGGAAATGACCAGAGAACCTGCAAAATCCCTCCTGTTTCTCAGTTCACCCCCAGCTGGGTAAGTAAATCAGGGTAACTGGCTTGTCTTGCCTTTAGCAGCATATTTTAGGCAATCATCTATTTCTGGCATCAGTTGGGCACTGTTTCAAATCCTGACAAGTTCTGTGGGACAGCCACTGTTTCTACCTCAAACTCATCTCTAGGAGGCAGGCGATTAGATGAGACTCTTTTTCATCTAAGTGCTTTTTTTTTTTTTGCTTTCTAATCTGTGGAGGGAAGCTGGCAGACATCATCTTTAAAGGTAAGTAAAATGGAGCCAACGTTCTGTATTCCAGAAATCTCATTATTTTCCGACTAATCTGCTGATTTTGGATGCTGGGGTTTGGCAGTGGCGCAAGGGTCATTGCTGAACAAAGCAGAAGCAGGCCCATTCTGGAGAAGCCTGCATGGGTAAAATATGCATTTTCTATGGGTGGAAACAAGAATTCTCTGGGTCATGTCAAGGAATGAGGCTTTGTGGGTAATTTCCCTTCGGCTCTGACTTGATGAAAGCTTTTACAAGAGGAAAAAGTGTGTTTTAAGAAGTTACTTGATACTTATCTGTCCGGAGTGCTTTTCCCAGGCTGGATTTGGGGAGGGATTATCTCAGATTTTCATTTAGTTCTGAAATCCTGGGTATTGGTTTTATAAACTAAAACCCCTTCACAGCAGGTTGCTTGTTCTGTCTTGTTGTTTTAGCTTGATGCCTAGGAAGGAATTTAAATTTCCTGTACGGATGGGGCCTGCGCCTCGCTGGGGTAAATCGGCATCGTTCAAATATTTAAAGGCAGATGCATCAATACTGGCAGCTGAGGATCTGGCTTACTTTGATTAAAATCTGATCAAGATTACTCAGCCTTGCCAAGGGACTTGGATTACCAGTCTATAAAAAGAAGAGGAGGAGAGGAGAGGACATTAAATATAAAAATAATCCAATGAAGGACGTGAAGCTAAACTCACTGCAAATTGAACAATAATGAAAACATCCTCCTTAAGCAGGTGGAGGGCAGCAGGGCTTGCAGGCAAGCAAGGGGCTTGGAGCTGGGGTTGAGGTAGAAATATTGCTCTGGGGTTTCTCGTGGGCATGGCCTCATCTTTTAAAGGCAGAATATTTTTCAAAAGAGGGCCTTGCTCATTAAAAAATCCCCAAGGAAGTGTTGCGGGAGGAGATGTGGGTGACAAATCCTTCGGAAAATCCTTGCCTCTGCTTCCTCAGGAGACCTGGGCTAGTGCCAAATCTCGCTAGCAAAGAGGTGATTGAAGCTGAGGAACAGAAAATCAACTCTCTTACAGATTTCAGAATGTGAAATGTGCTTTTGTCTTTAGGGCTTCGTACAGGCGTTGAATTTCAACTCTCCCCTTCCATCGCAGAATTTTTTCCACCCTGGTTCCTCATTCTTTTTTAAATGTAAAGCATATTTAAGGAATGCCATTATGCTGTGGGATTAGGCTTGATGGCCAGCAACTGGTGGGGACACTGCACCAGGCTCTTTGCTTGCTGGGCCATTTCAGGAGCCTGTCCAACCACTTGGCACGTGTCTAGATTTCCCAAGATCTCTTATGCTCATCGTCTCTAAATCCTGGCCTAGTGGGAGGTGTCCCTGCCCATGGCAGGGGGTTGAAGTGGATGATCTGTAAGGTCCCTTCCAATGACACCCATTCTTTGATTCCCTGTGCTCCTGTGAAGTGCTGTAGCTGTTGGTAGGGCAGGCACACTTGGGTCCTAAACTATGGTTTTTGAAGCCCCCAAATCCCACTGAGTTCAGCAGACTTTTCCCTCCTCTTTATGGAGCATGCTGGCTTGCTGGGATGGGAAGCACGTCCCTTGGTGATCTCTGTAGAAGACATGTGGGTGAAGGGAGATCTGTGGGGATCGCAGGACTGGAGTGTCCTTTTGACAGGCCCCAGTGAGCAGGATGCATGGAGAGCTGGCTGGTCTGAGAGCCTCTCTGCAGAGACTGGAAGATGCTTTTATATGTCAGAGGGCTCTGGGAGCCTGGAGAGTGGGGCTGAGTGGCCTTAAAATAGTCATGGAATCCTAGAATGGCTGTGTTGGAGGGGACCTTGAAGATCATCTGGTTCCCACCCCCCTGCCATGGAGGGTGACATGAAGTCACACATCTCAGATTGCTGGAGGGAAGGCGAGGGGGTGGCTGTGGGACCTCCTGGGCAATTACATACATGGATGGTCAGTGACATCGCCTGAATGCCCCAGCAGTGATGCCAGTCTGTCCCCTTTTCCTTAATCAGAATTAGGGTCAGATGAGGATAAGATTGTGTTTTAATAACTATTTGTTAGCAAGTGCTTTCCCTTCCCCCTGCCCCAATATTGTTAATTTTCCTTGCAGTAACACGTGCGTCGTTCAGCTTCTGTTGCTCCATGTGTCGTGCTCCGTTACTGCGTCTCACTCGCAGCCACAGAGCAGCAGGAACACTGCCAAGGCTTTTTCTGGGAATTTGATCCGGTCCTGCTACTTCCCTGGCAGTGCTCAATGATGTGTTTTGTTTGCAGGGGGAATAAAATGCTCAACTGTCAGCTCCTGAATGGACCATCAGAGACTAAGGCAAGGACCAGCCGCTCCTTCAGCTCTGAGTGCAGTTGCCCACACAGCCACGGCAAGTTTTGGGCGATGACTTTGGGAGAGAGAAGTTGCTAAGCAGTAAATGTGACCTCCTCGCCCTGGTTCAAAAGATGTGAGGTTTTGCTTAAAGCATCTTTAGGATAAAGGTTCTCCCTCCAGCCTTTCCCAGGTGCAAAAACAGGGGCTGTGCGTGGCTGTGACACCCTGTGAAAGGGCATCCCTGTGAGAGGTGTGACTGCATTTTCACGGGGTGTGAAGCAGTGTTTAAAGACGTTGGTAACCGACATGCACTGGTGAAAATGTTTTTCAAACAGCTGCTTCCTTGCTGGAGACAGGATTATCCCTACCCACACTCAAGCGGCTGCAGGGAAGGTGGAGCCACAGTGCTCTCTCTGGTGCCTGGGCCGTGCCTTGGTTAACGTGAGGCTGAGTTTGTGACGACTCAGAAGGGAGCCCAGCAGCCCCTCGGCTGTTTGCAGGTCTGAGGATCCGTGGTACTGTGCTTATGAACCAGCACTGCATTGAGCAGAGCTGGAACCAAAAACCACCTCGGTCTCAAACTGCCGATAAAGTGAAGCAGCTGAGGGTTCCCCAAGTGTCAGGTTTGCACAGAGCACTCACAGGCAAGTCCCAGAGAAATAAAAAGGTGGATGCTTATTATTTAATCAGAGGGTTCTTGCTGCTTGCTTCAGGTTCTTTCAGGCTGTGGGAGGGAGCAGGGGAAGCTTGAACCATCTGATGTACATTAGTAATGAGAGATTAATGCTGTGCATAAACAGGGGCTTTATTACTGCAGGAGATGGTGATACTGAGTATCTTTTACTTTCTGATTTATAACTCCTTCCTCACCTGGAGTCTTTGGTCAAATATCTTTGTACACAAAGCCTGAGGAATATTTGATGGGAAAGCCCCTTTTCTTGTTGGACATGCCCGGAAACCTTTGCTAACAGGTCACAGCAACTTCAGAGCACTCGGCCACCAGAGTAGGCCAGAGCGACTCAGGGTTGGTCAGCAGTGGTCAGTGCTTTGTGTAGCTCCACATCCCACACCTATGCCTGCAGCACCCTGGCCTGCAGACCCTCTGTGCTCAAGATGTTTCACCTCAGCTTTTCAGATTGTTCTCTGAGCTGTGCTTAACCCTCTGTCCCATCTGGATTTCTTCTCTCTGAGGTCTCTAAGAGTTGGACAGGGCAGCTGCCCATACTCAGTTTTAACACCTTACTTCCTTGCCTTTTTTTCCCTGAGAATAGAGGGTTAATGTGGTTTTGGCTCCTTTTTGTCCACCCCTAATAACTTTCCACCGTGATGGCTGATTGCAGCTGTGTGTGCCAGAGACCTTGAAGATAACAAGTTCCTACCAGCTTGATATAAATAGATGGCCAGGGAGAAGACTTTATCTTTGCCCCTCTCTGCCAAAGGAGTTCAATCCTTATCAGTCCAAGAGCATCTGTGTGTGAGAGAATAAGGAAGAGAGATGTTATGAATGCCTGTGGGTAAAACTGTGCTTGGAGAAAGTATCCTACTGCATCCTGGAGAATCCCACTGTGATGTGTAGCTCCATGGGAAATGGAAGTATTGCTGGCCCTGCTAGGGGCTGAGCACCGTGTGAGGCTTTCAGCTGTTTGTTTTCACTGCAGTCTTTCATCAGAGACTAGAAGCAGTAATGTGTGTGTGGTGTTGCCAGCCTGACTCCAAGCAGGAAACTCAGAGACAGGAGCCTGGCACTGGAGCAGAGGGTTGCAGCCTGATTCCCAGAGGGATGAGGCTGTTTTAGCCTCTGGCTGGTTGATGGGGCATCTTTCTCCTGCAGCAGCACTTGCTTTCCCTGGAGAATAGCCGCTGTTTCTAGGATGGTCCTCTGGCTCATCATCCAGCTGCCTTTCTGCCCTCTTTGCCTTCCACAGAAAGCTGTTTAATCAAGGGTGTATCAAAATCCATCTGTCTACGCTGGTGTCAACAACTTGGCTTCAGGGACATTTTAAATCATTTTCTAACTGCATTCTGTAATGGATTTTGTTGCTGAGAGAATGGAAAGCAGGGCAGCAAAGGTGTTTTAATTACATCTGATTGTGGCATCTTGCAGACTTGCCCTGTCAGTTGTTCTGGCACAGCACTGTTTAGAGCCTGCTTTTGCCAGCACAGGCATGTTCGCTGAGGGGGTTACTGATCACAGAGGAAATCACTGATATTTCACTCCCGACATCATCTTGGAGCTGTGTCTTCTTTCTCTACCTTGTGTTTGTGGCACCAGCTTCTCCCACATTAGAGGATTCCAGTCCTTCTATATCATGTCACTTGGAAGCAGTGAAAACCAGTCACCCGCCCTGTTGTGTGGGCATCATATCTGGATAGAGCAGACATGCTTTGCTTGCTCTGAAGAGAAGCTGTGTTGCTGTAAGGGAAGCGTCCCTCTGAACCCGTTCCCCAGCTCACACCTTGGTTTCACAGCCTGTCTACATAAAAATAGCTTCCCTTTTTCTGAGTCAAACAGGGGAAGATTGAAATACTGTCTCCAGCAAGACTGTCTGGGGGAAGAAGGATGGAATGTGACAGGGAAAGACTGCTGGTCTCACTGGGCTGAAACACCCTGGCCAGACCCGTGGGACTGGATCAGGGTGAGGCCTAAGTCCTGGAACAGGCAGGAGTGTGGTAGGTGCAAGTAAGCACATTTTTGGAAGTGCCTGCTCACCACACAAGAGCAACTCCAGCTGTGTACCTGTGGAAATGCCAAGAAGTGTTGTACCTGCACACATCCTAGGTGTATTTTCATTGACACTCAGGGCTAGTGGTCTCTGCAATGATGCCTGCATGTTTCTGGAGCATGCAGCAGGTAGCAGCTCCCAGTGCCCATACTTTGACCTGCCATTTCAAGCTGTTCAGCAGGTAGAAACTGTTTGAATCTAACCTGGGGTTTGGAGGAATGAGAGTCTGAGGAGGAGGAGGAGGGCAGAGCCGATGCCATTTTTCTACATGACTGCTAATATGTGCTTCCATTCTTACCAAACCTTTTGGCTCTGATTTAATAGGTAGCTCAATCCTCAATATCCACAATTTTTCAATGTTGGAATGTGTTTGTGTTCCTGACAACACTCATCTGTGTCATTTCCTCCTCTTAATAGTTATAACCTCAGCTGCAGATTAGAAGTGCTTTGTTTGTGATCCCTGGGTGCTCTGCACTTGATGCATCGTCTTCAGACAGACACAGGGCAAACTCTGCTCCTCCCTTCTGGCCTGGGTTGCAATGATGGATTAAGTAGGTAAGTAATAGAGTGGTAATGAGATAACCACTGACATCAAGCATTAACGTGGGAATAAATGAAGTTACCACCCAGAACTAATGGCCTGAACTATCACTGGGTTGTAATTAATGTATGTGGTGGCTGAGATTTACAAGGATATTTTAGGATGCTCCTTGCATGCAGCTTTGGGTTTTATGGCTTGGTTGGAGAAAAATCAGTTAATGCCAAGAAGTTAATGAATGGGCAGAAGCTGTTCTTTGTCAGTTTGTAGTGCCCTTTTTGTGCAAGAGGCCAGACTGGCATATGTGGAGTATTTGCCTTTCCATTGCTTCAGGGGGTGGAAGGGGGTAGGATGCTGTGGCCTCTGGGTCTCTCAACCTTTTAGTGCGAGGTTTCTTGGAGGTCTCGCTTTGTCTGTTTTATTAGGGCAGAGTAGCAGGAGCCCTGGTGGAAACAGTGCATCTGAAGTGAACCCGTGGACAAGCTCACTTGTGTGTAGAAGAGATTGCCAGTGACATGGATTTTCCACCTGAACTGAGCAATGACAAGCTGCCCCGTTCTGCCCCATGAAGGTGGGACATGTGATTCCTTCTTCAAGTCTTCTCCTCCTTGCTGCTCTGGCTCTGTCTCCTGCACATCACCCTCGCCCTGCTCTGGTGTCCATGTGATCTGATAACTGCCTGCAGCTCATGCAGAAGCTTCCTGGAGCAGGAATTGAGGCGTCCCTGCCCAAGGGGCTTTGTCTGGAGACCCACCTCTCCCTGCTCGCCCCGCTCACTCGGCATGTGACCCTGCTGAACACTTCTCAGACGCGTGAGAAACACTTCAGAGGTGGTTGCTAGGCTCTTGCAGGAAACACGGCAGAGCAGTCAAAATTCTTCATGATAATTGGTAGGAATACTCCAGCCACCTCACTGCTGCCTCCCTCATCTTTCCATGGCAACCCTCCCTCTACAGCAGCCCAGGTGCTTGTGGTTGGATATAGTAGGAGTTTTTGAGCCCTCTGTCTTCCAAATCACCCCTTGGAGCATGGAGGGAACATCTGTACTTTTAAAGTATGGGCATCATGTGATGCATCAAACAGCTTCCCTCGCTCTAACCATATTCCCTTTTTATGCTGGCAGAGACAGAAAGCTTTGGAAAGATGCCTGAATCAAACCCTTGCATTTCTTTGGTGGAAAGAGCTGATGCCTCTTTTTTAACGGGGAGAGAAAGGTGCTGAAAGAGTCCTGAGTGTTTCTCTTCCTTCCCATGGCCTGAGCCACCACACCTCCCCGTGAGCTGGAGAAAGGAGTGGGACCACACTCACCATCTGGTGAGCAAAGGGAAGGAAAGTCTTTTTCTTTCTGGCAGAGCCCAGCCTGGATGGGGCTGTGATGTCTCCTACAGGAAGCCATGATGGTGCCTGGAGGGAGCAAAGATTATAAAGAGAGAGGAAAGAAAAGAGAGAGCTCAGGCATTGCCTTATCCTCACTTCTGCTCCCTGCTGTAAACAAAGGTGTGTGGGACACAAGATAACACCAATAGGGGAATTGCCTGTTGGGTGATACCCAGCTCAACCAGCATGGGCAGAGTTGGGCAGTGCAGAGCAGAGGCATCCCCCTGCTCCCCACTTTTCTAAAACATTCTCCATGCATATTCTAGCACCATTACCTCTTTCCAGACCTGTTTTACAGACATTTTTTAATGATTCCAGGGGAAAATGACACTCTGGCGAACCCAGCCCAAAGCTGCCCAGACGTGGGGAGGTTGCCCCTTTGTCTGGAAGCATTACTTTTTCTCTGTAGTTTCCTTCCATGCTGAACAGGAGGGGGAAGAATTTCCAGCAGGCTCAGAAACTTCCCTTCTATGCTGAACAGGAGGAAGAAATTTCTACTTGCTGGGCCAGCACAAGCCAAGACCCAAACTGAGCAAAGAATGGACAGCGTATTCAGAGACATGGAAATCCTCCTCCCCCAGCCTTGGGAAGTTTATTGCCCTCCATGAAGTACACAGTGTGGCTGTCATTCCTGAGCGGCTCGGGTAGGCTGTTAAATAACAAGGGAAAATTACCCAGTCTGTTCTCCAGAAGGAAAGTGAGTAGGAATTTTCCTCCAACTGATTCAGGACAAAGTTAATGTAGGGAAAGCCATTAAAATTAATGCTGGTAAACAAGGATAAAAACCAGCAGGGTTGTAACAAAATTTGGGCCAGATTGGGTTTCCCAGCTGTTGTGCTGCACACTGTCTTAAGGACGGGGGCAGAGGGAGGGGTAAGCTGAGCTGGGAAAACTTTTGCTTGAGAGGGCTGTGGGGTTGGGGTTGGGGCATCTGGGCTCTGGTGGCACCAACTTTGTGGTCCAGCACTTTAATCCACTCGGGCCCACTGTCTTTTTCGGTGAGGCTGTGATGCTGCCTTGTCTGATGGTCATGACATGTTGTATCTATTCATGTGATGGTTATCTGCTGTTCTCCAGGGGCTGCCCTCCACATTCAAGCCCTGCTCTAGGGCTCTGGGAATCTGCCCTCGTGGCTGCCGGCTGCCGGTGTTTTGTGGCAGCATGTTTGGGAGCAGATCTTAGGTTTGTTGGGGCAGTGACTCGCTCCAAGAAACTTATCCTGAGTTCAGAAGGGAGAGGTGCAAAGAGGCACAGCAGTTCCCCTCTCCATTTCTGACTGCTCCAATGGGAATGGGAACATTCTGAGGTTGGGCAGAGGGAGGATTACTGGGGATATGGGTTGACTCTACTGAGAGGAAGGTTTGGTGCCTGATCTCATACTGGTGGTGGGTACAGGCTGAACGGGGCCCAGGGCATCCCAGGGAATATACCTGGCACAGGTGCTTTGTGTTATGACTCTCTTCAAGGGAAACAGCTTTTTCCAACCCCACAGCTTGCTCATGTGAGCCAGGCAACTTCTCCAGAACTTCTGACACTGGATGTTCGACTGACTTGACATGTTGGAATAGGTCAAGTCTAGTATAACCAGCCAAAATTTCTAGCCCTAGAACTGAAGTAATGGCCCATATTTTCAGGTGGCCACTGATTTGATGGTACTGATGAGAAGGGAGAGATATGAAAGCAGTCAGCCACTTTCTTGCAGTGCCTGAGAGAGTTGGATAGTATGTTGGGAAAGAAAGAAGGCAATAGTCTCATCTCTGAGCACAGTCATCTTCAGCACAGTTGAATAACACAGATGCCAACATCCATAGAAAATTTCCCACTCCACCAGTCAGCGAAAACAACATAAGAGAGATCCATTAGTTCCTCAAAAAGTGCCATATTCCTTGTATATCTCCTTAATGAGGCTGTGTTTGCTCAGATTTCAATGGTTTTGATGGCCCTGTCCTGCACGGTCAGGTTTTGCAGGATGGATTGGGGTCCTGGAATCTCCATGCAGCAACTCCCAGAGCCAAGTGAACCTGCTGAGATCAGGAGCTGTGATGCCTCCAGCAGTGCAGGGAACTAGAGCTGGATGTCTGAAGTCATCCTCTGTGAAGAGATGGAGAGTCTGGACAGGTCATGACTCTTGCTGGAATGGAAAGCAGTGTGGAGAGAGGCCCAACACACAAGTCTTCTTCTGAAGCCCTCATCCCTGTGGGAATCCACAGGCTGTCTCTGTGGGGAGGCATCAGCCCCTTTTCACCAGTCAAGCTGCTGTCAGGTCTCAGAGGTGAGAAGCTTTCTTTTGTTTTTCATGAGACATCACCAAAGCATCAGGGTGACAGAATTATTTTTGTGGAAGTGACTGTGTGAAACATTTTTTTCATTTGGATTATTTGAAAACTAAAACTGTTCATGGGTTTTAAAATTCATGTCCCCTCCGGGTTGCTTTACTTTGTTTTGTTTCTTATTCCCTCTCTCTTATTCCTCAGAGAGAACCATCCAAACCTACACAGTGTGTTATTTCTTCCAGAAATGCAATCGTTTTCCAGTCGAACCTAGTCTGGAAATGCTTCTCATGATTCATTTGTCTGAGAAATTTAAAAAGGCTTGGATGGTTCAGGGAGAGTTTTTCTGTGTGTGAAGACCCACTTTAGCGGGGGAGTTCTTTTAAAAGCTTTCTATTGGAAAAAGTAGTTTTTACAGGCTTTGTTTGGGAGACTTGGGCTCCAGCCATTCTTCTGTTGCAGCTTTTTGTGTGGTACCAAGATCTGGAGCCTGTATATCCCAGTTCCCGCTTCCCACACCTGCTGCATTGCAGAGCTCTGTGATCCCAGTGCCTTGAGCCCTTTGCTCTTTAGGGTCACTGTTTCTGCAAGGTGGGATGGAGGTGATGCCATCTTTTCTTTGACTCTACTTTGTCCTGCAAGTCTTTCCCAAAACCAAGTATCATATGGGTGCAGAGCTGTGTCTGGAGTGCAGCAGGGATCTCCTGCTATCAGATGGTGAGGGGTCCAGGTCCTGCGTTCATATTTAGGGTCTGCTTAAACTCCTCATCACCAAGAACCACGTTCTGAGGTTTCCCAGCATTCAGCGATGATCAGAGCCAGGCACCAGGAAGGCACTCTCAGTGTTGGTAACCACCACAAGTCCCCTGCAGAACCTCTCTTTGGCCTTCAGTTTTCCCACTTATAAGCCAAGCATTTTTAAAGGTGTGCCCTTTGAGACATGGCTTTCTGTTCCCTCATACAACAGGGAGTTGTGGAAAACTCCCAGGCTGTGGTTGAAATCAGGTGAGCTGATATGTCACATCCCAAGAGTAATCCTGGTTTTTGGGGGCTGTTCTTATAATCTCCATGGGATGTCCCAGAGTTAGCTTGATTTGGAGGCAAGGAGTGTCATGGAAACAGGACTGGCTGGAGAGGCTTGGCCAGTGGGGATTCTTCCCAGGGGTCAGGAGTGGTGGCAATGTCAGTGTGTCTGGAAATAGAGCAAAAAGTGGGCTGGATAGAGGAGACCACCATTCCTTTAGTGAGTGCCACCTCTGCTGCCTAGTGCTGGCCAGATCTCTGGTGTGACTGCTCATCTCCAGCCCCTGCCTTCTCCGTGCCCCACATGCTGCTTTTCCTACAAATAGTCTGGTGGGAAGGGGAGCACAGAGCCACCACAGATGGCCCCCGTTACACGTGCAGTCGTGTGTGAGATCCCAGATAGGAGCTGTCAATTCCTTGCCTTGAGCCACCCATGAAACCTCATTAAAAATGGTGTCGTCTTCCTTAACCCCCATCACCCCCTCACTTCCCACTCCGACTCGCCTGCATTCAGGCACCCTTATTAAACATGCACTTCTAAGCAAGGAGCGCTGACTTTCCCTTAATTGAGGCATAATAATTAGAGCATTAACACATTAGGAGGGTGAGACAGCATGTTTAGCTTTTGTGATTAATTATCTGAGGATTGTAATAAGTTGTTAAGACATTAATTACTCTGGCATGTTTATTGCTCTTTATTGCAGAACAGACACTTGGTAGCGGCAAGGGCTGGTTCGTCCGCAGATAGAGTGAGAAGTGTTCTGGAGGGAGGAGACCACCTACTCATCCAGAAAACAGTGAGCTGCTGCTGCTGCTGGTGGGGACAGGGTGGGGACATCCCCATGGGTGTGCCTGGGTGACCAAATAGGTTTATTTCTCACAGATGGTTATGGAAACTGTACCTGAGTCCCTTAGGACAGTGCAGGACTTGGGAAGTCCTTTATGATCTTCTCATCTGAACTTTTCTCCTCTTTCAAATGAAGAGTTTCCTTCGTGATGCTTTGAGCTCCCCCTCGTTTGGATCTTTGTGTTGCCAAGTTTGGTTAGCATGGCTCGGTCTCTGCCTGGCTCTTACCAGGAGGGTTGTCTGTATTGAAGACAGGCTGGAGTTTGGAGTGTCAGCAAGGGCCAAGAAGTGAACCAGGACTCCACTGGCCTCCCTCACCTCTTCATTGTATGAGTTTTCTTCCGGAGTTTGGGGAAATAGGTTAGGGAAGAGGTTGGAGTGGTTTGGACTGCTGTAGCCCCTGTTTGCACAGCAAGCTGCTCTGTGTCCCCTGGAGAGCCCCATGCTGGTTGGTCAGGTTGGGTCTGACAGCACAATTCAGACCTGGAGGATCAGTAGTTCTTGTGTGTTCCTGAGACTCTGAGAAAGAGAAAAGGCAGCCAAATCAGCAGGATGACATGGTGGGCCTGTTCCCAGTCCTCTGCTCTGCCCATGAAATACTCGTGCTGATGGACCGTCCCTGCCCAACCTCCCCCTGCAGTTACCTGGGCTGGGAGGAACACAGGAGGCACGGTGGCAGCCCCAACAGCTGTCACAGGTCAAGGCATTTGGGAAGACTGTGAAAGACAAGTGGGTGGGGAAGCCATGGGAGCAACGTGTTGATATCAGTTTCCTTTGGGACCCCTGGACCTGATGTTTCCAGTTTCTAGGCTGTTCTGTGTCCTCATGTTATTGCAACACATTCTTGTGTCTCAAACATTGGTGGATGCAGGGGGCAGGAAGGGGGGATCCTCTGTTGCCTCTTTTTAGAGTTAAAACACAAGATGATCCTGACTAGTCTTTGTCCTTACTTTGACCCAGTGGTCACTTTTCCTCTGGCTTCCACCAGCTCAAGTCAGTGTCAGTGTCACTCAGTTGTCTGAACGGCTGGGGAGGAAAAATCCCTTCCTTGTGTAAAATCTGGGATCTGTCCTGTGTCAGCTGAATGCGATCTGCTGCCTTCAGCCTCTTGGAGCCCTGGGCTTGTCTCCCACTAGCCCAGCCTGGGATTGGCAGTCACTGTCAGGGACCTGCTTTCTGCATTCAGAGTGTGGGAGGCGTTAGCCTGGCATTCCCTGCTCAGCGCCGGGGGACAAGGCAGGTCACGACTTATGCATTTTATCATTACAAAGAGAATTTCCTCTAGATGTGTGCAGTAAGGCAGTGGCACTGACCTGTGATCCTGGCATTGCACAGTGTTAATGACTCCCCTTTGCAGGTAATAAGCAGCAAATGTACACATTTTGGGGAGATCTGAATATTTTTTTTCTCCTTTTAAGACTGCTGTCTTCCTAGGCCAGACTTAATTAGCAGACCTCATTATTTCCTGAAATGTAACTTGACTTCCATAGAATGAGAATTGTTCGGTGGATGGGAAGCAGCAGAGCGGTGCTGCAATATTCATATTGTTTTAATTGCAACATTAACATTTCATGCCGCTCTTGGCACACTTTCAGGTGCGGCCCTTTAGCTCAGTGCAACACTGTGAAAGGTTGGATCAGAACAATTAGGATAGAGTGACTGGATTTCTGGATTTTCTTTTTTTTCTTTTTTTTCTTCTATTTTAATGAATATAAGCTTGGATTCAATCCCCATCACTCCTTTTGTTGGGCAGAATGGGGAGTCACCATCCCTGGAGTGTAAATCCCATTTTTGGGGGGTTTTTTTGGAATAAAGGATGTGCTGTAGCGTGTGTTCAAATTGTCTTTTTGTGGAGCTGAAGCCCCACAGGTACAAGTGATACATGATCCACCAGGCTGATGGCACCTCCTGGGACTTAACCTTTACCGGGTGAATCAGAGAAGTCCCAAAATGTGTCTGGCCAGCTGGGATGGTGTCACATATGAGCTGGAGGGGAAAAGGCTACTTCTCATTTCTCAGTTTCTCCCAGGGCTCTGGAACGCCTGAGGCTGGAATTGACACTGTGAGCAGATAACGAGTGGGTTTTCAGTACAGGTCCTAAATGAGCACAGGGATCACCCTGCTCTGTCCCCAGATTGTATATAGGGTTTGGCTTTCTTGCAGCGGGGTCAGACAACCCTGAAATGCTGTGCTCAGCCTTAGCAAGGCTGTATCACACTGTGTGACCTGAGAACTTTAATTGACTTTAAAGGACAACCAGGAGGCTGCCGTGTCCCCTGCAGCCCTTGAAAGGAAGGGTCTCTGGGTCTCAGTCTTTCCTGCTGGGGGAAGGACACCCGTGCTGCTGCCAGCCAGCTCTGTGCTGGCACCAGCAGGTCTGTCCTGGGGCTGGTGGGCAGCAGGGACCTGCGTGTGGAGGAATTGGCTCCCTCTCACTCACAGCAACAAGTGCCACCCATCAGTCAACCTGCCAATGTGAGTGTAAGTGATACAGCTGAGAGCTCACTGAGCACTGCTTAGACTCTGTGCTGCCTTCCTGGCATCTCCTGGCAGCAGCCTGGGGATGAAACATCTTTCTGGAAGGTGAAATCTCTATCCGTGTGGTGGAGAAGCAATGGGAGGGTCGTGAGGGCGAGGAGGCTGCTCTGCCCATCAATGCACCCCCCTGGAGCTGGGCATGTCATTTTCATTTTAGCCAGCAGCTGAACTCATCCATAAGTCTGGAATGGCAGTTGAGGCTGGAAATGCAGAAGGACCTTGGCTTGGTCACTAGAAGAAGGACAAGGAAAAGGCACACACTGAATTTCCAGGGGGCTTTCCAGAGGTTAACACTACCATCTTAGCTGATTGGCTCTCCTATCAGCCAAACAGGCCTGAAACCTTCTCCTGTTGGTACTGTGTGCAGCGGGATCCATGAAATCTCATCTCCCGTGGATGTCCAGTTTGGGTTTGGAGTCTCTGGTGACTATTAAGCTGTTTGTGCTGAATGGAGCATCTCCCTTTCCCGGGATATTTATAGCATGTCTCTCTCTCCCACGTGAATTGTCTGATGTCTAATAAGGGATGATACACTACAGTTTGGAAGGTGCTAATTATGCCTCTCCTCTGTTTGGTAGTCTGTTCCCATGAAATTTATAGACCCTGACTCTCTCCAAGACCTCTGTCTCTCTGTCACATCAGGCTGAAATCCATTTGCAGTGTCAGAAGTCGCTGGGGAGTGGGCAGAAGACAGACTGATGCAGCAGGATTGCATCTGCTTTGCACTCCTTAGGAAATCGGGCTGAAAGCGCACAATCTGGGGCGGGGGGCAGCTGTGGCTCGGATCACGGAGTGGCGTGTTTGGGAAATGGAGCAGGCTGTGCGGGAGGAAGGTGCTGAGCTCAGAGTGCTCTGCCCCAGCCGCCGCGCTGCCGCTCCCCAGGCACGTTCGAGCTGCCCGGGGCGACCAGCGAGCGCCGAGCGCGGCCTCTTGTGGGAAACAGCCCCCGAGGACGATAAACGAGCCAGCCCAGAGCTCCTGGCTGGTGTGAAGAATTGCCTGGCTAAAGGATAATGAATGCCACAGCAGGAGACAGAGCGTTTCTCGGAGGCCATTCATCCCCTTTATCACCCTGCTAACAAGCCCCAGAGCGACTTCAGAGAGACTTCTCTGGAGCAGCACCATCCCTCAGCCGCGCTGCTGGCTGGGTGCTCGGGTCAGGGATGCAGCGTGTGGCGGCAGCGGCCGGCGGGGAGCCACAGGTCATCCTCCCGGACAACAGCCCCGGGTTTGGGTCTCTGCACCGGGGGTTGTGCTGTGGCTTTGGTCTGGCTGGCGTGGGGACCATGCCCTCCTTCAGGCTGTGCGTGATGCCACCTGAGAGAGCCGGATGTAAAAGCCGAGCATCCATCTTTTTTCAAGTACTTCTGGGCAGCACCTGCAGCACCCTTAGGAGGATTGCTCTATCCCAACTCTCAGCTTGCCTAAGATTTAAGATTTATAAGATTTATACAAGACCCAAGAGGAGTTTGGGGCCGCCAGCACGTAGGTAAGTTGGTTCTGCTTCACTTGCAGCACAGCTGAGCCTGTGCGTGAGTCTTGTGCGAGGAGGAAAGGGCAGGAGTGATGTGCTCTTCATAAGAGCTAATAAAAGCTAATCCATCCCTTTGCTCCAAGACAGTGGGAAGCATTAGTGGCTGGCTGAGTGCCTCCTCCACTGCGGCAGCTTGCTGGGTGCCTCTGGCTTCCCTCTGGCTGGGAGCAAAGCGTGTCCTCCCGCGGAGGGGAAGGCATCTCTGGCAGAGCTGTGCCGCCTGCAACTGCTCTCTGTAGCTGGCATGCCTCCTGGGGAGGAAAAATTGCCAGACAGCCCGGGCAGGGGCGTTTGGGAATCGGGATGGACATCTCTCAGGCAATTTCCCATGCTGGGCTTCAGCTCCAAGGAAGTGCCTTGCTTCTGCTCCAGGCCTTGGGCCATGGCTTATGGGAGCAGAGGAGAGCATCACCCCTGGTGTGACTGGGGTGTAGGAGACCCTCGAAAAGGCTGGAGCCGATTGTGCCCAAATAGGTTGGAATACCTTCAGCAAACCCCCCGTGTGCTCACCTGTGTTCTGTGTGTGCAGGTACAAGCTGTGCCACCCTGCATGCCCACCTGCCAGAGTGATTTGTGTCTGGGGCACAGGGCACAGTGGGTGATCAAGTAGAACTAATTGCCAGTAATTGGAAGTTTTTTCTTTTTTTGATCCTGTCTGTTTTCTTGCTCTCTCCTTCTTCTCCTCCAGGTTTAACTGTGGGAGAATGCACTTTGTGTGGTCTGTGGTAAACACCCCACATCCAGTGCCAGTGGGAGAAGGGCAGGAGAAGGGAAGGCAAACAGGAAAGTTTGTGTTGTGTTTGGGTGCAACCCTCAGCAAATGCTGGTAGTGGTTTTGTAGGGGCAAAAAAGAAGCAGAAAAGCTGCAAAGCTTTGCAGATGGACGAGGCAGACTGCCATGATGGGTAGTTGAGTGATTCCAGGGAGGGCAGAAACAGCAGGAGAGCAGCAGTTGCTGGGGATGGTCTGGAGTGTGTTTGCAAAGCTGTGGAGCAGGGAAAAAAGGGTGTCATGGAGCTGGGTGTCATGGAGCCAGGTGCAAGCAGCACGTCAGCAAGAGGATTGTAACTCTAATTTTTTCACTCAGATTTTTTTATCAGGAAGTCTCCAAGCATTTTAAAAGGAAGCTAACACTGGAGATCGGAAAACTTCACATCTTGAGGCTTCAGTGACTAAGTTTAGAGCCAGCCAGAGGAACCTGTGAGTGCTGAGCCCCTGTCACATGCTTTCCTCTGAAAAGGTCTGCACTCCAGACTTGGCCTCTCTCTCAGGCCCCTGTGCTGATCAGACTGATGATGGGAAGATCACTGGAGGCCTGTCATGTCCCACGGGGTGGCAGCAGGACATGTTGCCTTCTGTGGCCACTGCCATCAGCTGGCCTGCCTGTGGGAGGGAGGATGCTGGCACGCCAAGTGGCCTTTCAAAGTGGGGCTGAATTTACAGGGGTGCACTCTGGTCCCAGCCTGTGAGGCTCCTGTTCCTGCCCTGACCTCTCAGCATTTGGGGAGGAGTTCGCCTACAGTCTAGAAACATCTGGTGCTTTTTCTTCTTTTGCCAGCACCATTAAATGTCGAGTTGAAGGGAAACACAATACATCACCTTCCTCATGGGCTGCCATTCAGCCAAGAGTAACAGAGATTAGCCTTCAATCACGAGGGCTGGAGCTGAAGGAAACCTTCCCGAGGACATGCTGGAGAAACATTTTCATTAGTGGAGGAGAACGTGACGGAGATGAAGTGGCCCCTTCACCTCGACTGCCAGACCTCTCTCCTGCCTGGTGTTAACAGGACAGGGAATGCTAACCAAGGAGCTGGGGCCAGCTGCAATGCTCTAAGTGCTGTCTGCATCCAGATGTGAGAAACAGCTGTGACTCAGCAAAGCAGTGCTGTTACAGCCCAGTGGGGGTGGGTTGGGTTTTCTCCTGCCTATGAGCTCTCACTGCTGGAAACACAGAGTCACTCTCAAGTGAAAGGAGAAAACAGGTCCTAGGCCACATACCTGAATGGGTAGTCGGGCATGGGCCTGAAAACTGTGTCCTTGGGTGATCAGGTCTACAGGTCCAGGAGGTATCCCAGCCTCTGCCTCCTGCAACACCTTTTGCAAATTTAACAGGACTGCCCTGGTGGTAGTAGAGGCTTTCTCTGCTCCATGGAAAGCTGTTTGACAGCCCTTTTCTCTTACTCTGCATCCCCCCAAGGCAGTTGAGGTGCCCAGGATTCACTTCTGCTGTTGATGTCTCCTTTGTGATGATGGAACGGCCCCTGGACCCCAGCTGGGTGCCTGGCACAGACCTGTCTGTCCCAGTTACTGGGAATCAGCCAACAGGATCCCTGCAGCTCTGTCTGCCGACCCCCACCACCTCCCCTCCCCGGGGCTGGCGTGCTCCTGACAAAGGCAGGCTCCATCTCTTTCACTCACAGCTGAAGGATGCCTTGCCTAGTCTTATCTTGCAGGTTGGAGGGAAATCGTTTTAATTTGTGTGGCACATTCCTTTGGGCAGGAGTAGGGGGAAGGGAAGAAAAAAAAATCCAATAGAAACTCTGGCTGTTCTGGGTATTTTTAGCTGTTTGTAAAGGACCACTAATATCTCTTTCTCTTTTTTTTTCTTTAACTCCCTGCAGACCATTCTCTCTCAGGGGCAGCCTGTGGTGCTGCATTAACATCACATCTCTGTGGTGAAGGTAAGCTGGTTCCCAGTGCTCCCTGAGAATCTGACTCAGAAGGAGTCCCATCTCTCCTCTCCCTGCTCCCTGGGTGTCCACCATATGCACAGCCCTCTGAGAAGGGGCTCCCTGGCTGGGAGGGTGAAGGCTCAGAGATATTTATGCCTTTTGGGATGGGTTTTATCAGGAATGGGATTTGAGCTTCCTGAGAGGGAGGTGATACAGCCTGGCAGCTAGGGAATTGGTTTGGAACATCAAAACAAATGGCCGCAAGTCTTGGGGCATTCTCATGTTAAGGTACTTCTCATGTCACCCTCCTCTATTTCAGACCTGAGAACAGCCAAAATGAGAGGAAAACCTGGCTCCTGAGCATTTTCCCCCCACAGCCATGATGCCTTCACCTGGCTTGTATTCTCTTTTCTCATATGATCTCAGCTGGCTGAGTTTCAGTGCCAGCCTATTGAAAGGAAAGGCACGTGTTGGCTTATGGAGGGAGAGAGACCTGAGACAGGATAAATCTGTATGCAATGAGAATGGGGGGGAAGCAAGTCAGCTGCTCTGACACTTTTATTATGGAGCCAGGCTGCTTGGGGATGAATCTTTCTTGAAATGTGTTGCTGGATGACATTTTCTTCCAGGTCTCGGCAGTAACCTTCTCCAAGCCTTGCTGCCCAGCCCTGTGCTTGCCTTTTCCTGGGACAAAGAGAACGAATATCAGCTGGAAATGCCATAGGCAGCAGGGATTGACAGTGCTCAATGCATCTCCAGTGAGTCAGAAGGCACCTGGACTTGGGCACCAGAAGCTCTTCAGGCTTTGGTGATTTCAGCTTTCGGCTGCACGTGTTTTGCAAAGGAGGAGTGGGCTCCTGCATCTGTTTCTCATTTCAGAAACAAAGAGGGTGCAGCAGAGACCAAAATGAAATCCTCCTCTGAGTTGCCCAGAAGGATGGATAACTGCAAGAAAATATTATTCCATGGCTCTGGAAAAGGAAAATCTACTTGCTTAGTAACCTGGTAATGAGGTGCTGGCTCTGCTCCATGCAGAGGCTGGAAGCCAGGGGAGATCTGGGGGTTGCAAAGAAGGCTGGGCAGGGTTTGCTGCCCTCTCGGCTCCTTTCCTGTATCTCTGTCAACTTAGATTTCACATCAAGAGGGTGATGTTATGGCTGGCGGTGACAACAGCAGAATGTCACTGGCAGAGGTGAAATCTTTCCCTCCATGAGGGTAGTTCTTCCTCCCCTTCCCCTTGGCTTACATCAGGAACCACTGGCTCCCGGTGCCGAGCGGAACAGGCACGCGTGCTGCTCAGGGACAGCCTGCACTGTGCTGAGCAGCACCTCCTGATGTCTTGGTAAGCAGCTCTGTGTCACTGGTGCCTCTTGGCTGTGTGGTGACCTGGGACAGAGGGAAACCCCTGGTCGCTGCCTGAGACAGACTGGCGCCGCTGGAAGCTGCCGTGTTTGCCGTCATGGCAGCATTGCACAGAGCGGCCCTCTGCCGTGCTGGCAGGCTTGCGCCAGCAGGAGGCCTGCCAGGGATGTCCCTTCAGAGCCCCGGGGGTCCCCCATGCTCTTTAGGGCCAGGACTAAGCTAGGTCAGAGTCTGAGGGGCAGACTTACACATGTTAATGGTTCCTGTTCTCTGTAGGCTGTCTCTCATCTCCCCTGAGCAGGAGCTGATCTTGTAGGAGGGTGCCTGTGCCCACCCGCTCTGGCAGCCCCTCTGCCAGCTTCTGTCCCCAAGAGACAGTTCAGCAAAGCCTTGGTGTTGTTTTGGGTCTAGTTTTCATTTTCCAGCTGGTTATAGAGGAGAGCATGAAGGTACCTGCTGCTGCCAGACCACACCAGAACACGGAGGAAGGGGACTGGCCTCTTAGTGCACTTAAAGGTCCAAGAATTTAATCTGATGCTGCTTCTCTCTCAGCCCTGATCCTGTTATATCTTTTCCAGCTGATGCCCGAGCCCTTCTTTGTTTTGTTATTTTTTCTTTTACCCTTTTTTTTTTCCTCACCTTATGAAAAATGGCTTTCCCATCTGCATCTGTCAGGAGTCTGCCAGGCTGGGTGTATGGCTCAGTGAATATACAAATGTGCGGTTGGATCGTGGTCCCCCTGACAGGCCGGAGATGAATTCCAAACGTGCAGGGAGAAGGGCCTCTGCTGCCTCTGATGGTTGTTTTTCTTATCCCAAGGAGGTGTGAGAATCGCCTTTGGGAGCAGTGCTTCCTTCTGCTCCTGTTCTGCCTTACCAAGGATCCGTTCTCTGTCATCCATCATCAGATGAGTCCTCTCCTTGCTCCCACTTCTCAGCTGCTGATGGGAATGCTGGGGAAGGGAAAAACTGTTTTATCCTGCTTTTTACTACCATTCTTTTTCCTCTCCCTTTTGCATCCCACCTCTTAGGCACATGACAATGCATTTGGCAGGCTGGGGCTTAAGGACACTTGCCTTTGCTTGCTGGTCCAGGTACTTTTAAAGAGAGTTAAGGATGAGGTAGAGGGAAGGACATTTTTCCATGGAATCATAGAATATCCTGAGATAGAAGGGACCCACAAGGATTGTCAAGTCCAACTCCTGGGCCTGCACAGGACACCCCAACAATCCCACCATGTGCCTGAGAGCATTGTCCAAACACTCCTTGAGCTCTGTCAGACTTGGGGAGCCTGTTCCAGTGCCCAACCACCCTCTGGGTGAAGTACGTGTTCCCAATATCCAAGGTAAACCTCCCGTGACAGCCTCATGCTGTTCCCTCAAGTCCTGTTGCTGGTCACCAGTTTGGTCTTGCACAAGGGGCTTAAAATGCAGCTTTGATTGGAATTTTTCAGCAGCGTTGTGCACGACTCCACGTAAGATGCACTGAAAGCACCTAAGTGCTCCTGCTTATTTCAGCCTCGCTGTGCCCCCTTTCCCTGCTGCAGGTGACCAGTGCTGTGGGGCTCAGCGTGGAGGAACTCACCATCTGTGACGTGTAACTCTGCAGGGTCACGCAGGTACCCAAAGGGAGATGACAGCCTGCCCTGACACTTATGGATTTGCTGAGCTGCTCCTGCCTCTTGGCTTTCTGCAGTCTGGTACGTGAGCTGCTTCCCTCGCCCTGAGGAGAAGCTTTCAGCCAGGTGGGCTCAGAAGAGCAGGCAGGCAGGCAGAAAATGAAATGAGTCTGTCCACACTCTTGCCACAGTTATCTGGTCAAGGAGGAGAAGTTTCTGGGTGGGCAGACCCCCACTTTGGCAGGAAGAGAGAGCCGGCAGCTTGAGCTGAGCTGGTTTTTCAACAAGCAGATGGATGTTCAGTGGGGACCCAAGAAAACCCTCTCGCTCCAGGCTGCGAGCCCTCCAAACCAAAGCGTTGTGCTGACACGGAAGAAAAGCATCGCTCCACTGATGCTCAGCCTGAATCACCTCTTCCATTTGCTTTCCACTTGATTCAGGACATAGCAACGTCCTCCTCCTGCCGCCAGCTCCCACGAGGAGCCAGCTGCGTGCCTGCAACTCGGCGAGGATGGAGCCGGAGCTGTTGAGCCGCGAGGAAGGCGACCGATGGCAGATTCCCCCGGCGTCCCCACCCTGCGGGGCGCTTGGCGAGCGAGCGCTCGTCTGCTTTGGAAGCTCTTAGTGCTGCTGCAGGTGGGAGCCAATTTGTCTGCTCTCCTGCCCAGGTGCCATCTGTTTGTAGGATTGCCTGTGCGGCGGATGAGCACGACGGGGATGGCGAAGGGAAAGGGCTGCTGGGGTGGGGGAGATGAGCCTAAAACTTTCCTTGGGTATCTTCAGCGCTTCTGGCTGCCGTTGTTCCTTCTCCGCTGTACCACGGTGGGGAAATCACAGCCTGTCATTTGCCGTTCCTGGAGCGTGATGGGGAGCTCAGGCACTGCTAATAGCAAACCATCATTTTAATGCTAATTTCCTACCATTAGCTCAGGCTGGGGGAGGCTCAGCCTGGGTGGAGGGAAGCCATTAGCAGATGGAGAAAGGGGGAATGTGTGGGGATTTTTTCTGCACCCCAAGAAGGGACTTCCAGAGGGCAGATGATTAACCACCACTGGGAAAATTGATAGCAGGCACTGGGGTCAGTCTCTGGTGGATGTGGGAGGGAGGAAGAGGGATGCTTTATTCCAGATCATCTTCCTGTAGGGATTTCTTGAGTGCTTCAGGCTGTGGCTTGAATTTGGTGTTTGCTGCATGTTGCCAGCCCTCTGTGCCCTGTGACCCAGGGGATGCTCAGAGCGCTGGCAGGGCTGCAGCTGGTGGCATCGTTGTCCTTTCAACAAAGGAGCCAAGCAGGGTTGGGTTTAGCTGCTGTCTTTTTGGGAGGGGCTCCCTAGTTCAGGAGCGTGGACATCTGTGTTGGGTGATGGCTTCAAAGCAGGGAAATTTGAAGCCATTCTTGAGATACCCGAGAACTAAAAAGAAACCTCCCCTTTTGCCATGGGAATAAGCTCAGCTGCCCCAAGCTGGAGTGCTGGCAGGAGAAGCCAGGGGCTCAGTTTGAAGTCACGAAGAAAATGGAACCATTTTCCTGCCCTTTCCAGAAGTGGGAGTTCCCATATCCAGCCTCTTGGTTAGTCTCCTCTAGCCATTCTTGCCACGTGGAAGAGCCTGTGCTGCTCCCTGGGCTGGTGTAGGTGCCTGGAGCTCCTGGGGAGTTTGAAGGAAGGTGACTGGCTGCAGTAGGACTGTAAGGCCTGTTTGGGATTGTTTGGGCTGCACTCAGAGAGGTTCCTCCAGTATTTCTAGAGCAGCTTGGAAACGTTGGGACTAAAGGGATGCGAGCTCAGATGCTGTGCCTGGCTGGGAAGAAACTGGTTGCCTGCTACTGAGGGACAGCATTGTTTGAAGGCAAGGGCCAAGTGCTGTCCTCATCTGTAGTGTGACACATCTCCTGAAGACCCACCAGCCTGTGCTGATCTAGACCTCTGGCTTCATTATTTCACATGGAAGCATACATGGATTTTTAAAAAACCCACTTAAGGACTGCTTTAAAGCTCTTGTCTCTAGCAGAAAAGCAGTGGAAGGACAAAAGCAGCCACAATAAACTAGGAACTTGTTAAATGACAGGAGGATTGGAAGCCAAGAAGGGGCCATTCTGCCAGGAGGACAATAGCACAAGGCTATGTTGGTAGAGTACCAGCTATCAGATCCATCCTGGTGTGGAGCATGACTCACTGTTTTTTAAGAAGCTATTTTAATCTGAAAAAATAGCTCCTACATTTTACAAAGGCTCTTCCCAGCTTCAGTTGAGGAGAGAAAAGAAAAAGTGAAGGGCTACCTTTCCCTAGCTGAGGAGAATCAAACAAACTTTCCCTGAAGTAGCTGAGCAAGGAAATCAGCGCCTTACATGTTCCCAAGAATAATGCAATCCAGTAGTTGTGAGGAGAAAAGAAGTTAGAACAAAATAGCATTGCTTTTCCCAGTTCAGCACTCTGAATAATGAGCCTGCAAGCCGGAGGGAGAGCTCCCAGGAGAGGCTCCTGCGTGCGGGAGATGGACACAACAAGTGTCTCAGATGGGCCGCTATCTGAAGCGATCTCTCTCTAATTTTCTACATCAGTGAGAGCACAGCACGGCACCATCAATCATAGTCCACCTCCCCTCGGGAAGCCACCTCCTGCCTGGCTGTGCTGTGCTGTCCCCCTGCGTGCTGCCCGTGCTGGGGGCCGCAGGTGTCCCGGACAGCAGCGCCGCAGGCCCCAGCCCTCCTGGGGGGTTCTCCTTCGTCACGTGTGAGCCTGTTTGTGCTTCTGCTTTTCTCCTTCCTCCACCCCTGGCAGCTGCTCCTCGCCTGCTCTTCGTTTCCAGATGTGTCTGCCCCTCCTGGAGCCAGAAAAGGTCAAATACTCCCATTATCCCCAGTGAAGAGAAGGTGTGGAGCTGCTTTACCTGGGATAAACCCACTGTGTGCTGCCTGGGGGAGGCATAAGGGTGGATTTGGTGTCTGTACCTCTCATCTGAGGATGGGGAGGTTGGGCTTTGCAGCTCCCCTGAGGCCATTAGGGCACATTCTGGGGATTGCTGATGCTGAGACCGGCTCCTTTGCCCCAGTTCTGGGGCATGGAGCAGCATCTTTCATGCTAGGCTGGTGGGGCAATGCAGCAACTCTTGGTCCCTCATCTCTGCTTTTGTGAAGCCCTCTGCCCCTTCCTGGCCTGGCTGTGTTTCCACCAGACCCAGGGGCACTGCTTTGACAGGAGCACTGGTGGTGGGTCTCCTCCTGGCCAGGCACACTGCTAGGCTGGCCAGAGGTCTGATGGGACACAGATCTGTGCCTGTGGCTGTTTCTTCTACTGGAGAATGGACACAGCTGGTGGGTTTGCTGCCTCTTGCTTCTTTATCTCTCTCATGTCCTAAATTGGGTTCTCTTCCTCAATTGTGGTGGCTCTTGGACCTACCAAAACCCGGCTGACTTACTGAAGCTGTCATGACACAGAAGTGGTTTGCAGCCCTGTTTCTGACTCCGTGGGCTCAAGCACCAGCTGGAAAACCAAGGACTGAGCTGCTTTCCTGAGTACAGTCCTAGAGAGAGGCATCTTCAGAAGAAACTCTTGCAATTGCCACCTCCCTCTCAGCCTCTTCCCTGGTTTCTGAGAGCTGCTGGGCATCCTTGACCTCTCTCTCAGGCATGGTTTCCTGCACGCATCAGCCCTGCTCTCGTGTTGTGGAGCTGTTGCTGGCATCTGTAATAGCTGCGTTGTTTACTTCCCAAGTGCCTGCCCTTTCTGTAATGAGCTGTAATTCATCCTGGTTTATACAGGGCTCGGAGATACCTGGAGCAAGGAGGGCGTGCCATTAAACCACCTTCTAGACTGCTCTCTGGACCCGGGATTTCTGATCTCCTGGAGGTGTAAAACAGGGAGGACAAGGGGGACCAGATGGAAATGGGGAATAATTACCTTGCAGGGTAAAGGGGGCTGGCTGGGCTGGAAACTGCTGGGAGCTGACACGCAGGTGCAGATGGATGGTTACAGCAGGCAGGGCGGAGGGATGAAAGATGCCTTTTTAAAGTATCTGCCTTCCTCTCTTCCTCTGCTTTATAACCTGTTTTTATAGAGACTGCATGAGGAACACATTTTTTTTATTAGCAGCTTGGGAGTGGAGAGTAATAAAGATTAATTTTTAAAAATAATTCCTTGCATTATCTTTTAATTTCCTGTGGCAGGGTTTGACTTTTAAATCTGCAAATGGACTTAACTGCTAATGTGCTCATCAGTTCGGAAGTGGCAGCCAAAGGGGCTGTGGGATGTGGTGAAGGTGGGAGAGGCCCCCAGGTTGAGCCTGGAGTCCCAGGAGAGGCTGTTCCACAGTCTTCCCTGGCCAAAAGGACCCATTTGGGTCCACAGCTGTATTTCCATCCCGGGAAAACTTGAAGAGATATCATCTGTACTGCAGCGCATGGTGCCCATTTTGCTTCCCTCCATTGATGGCAATGACGAAGCTCCTGTGAGGAGGAAGGAGGGAAGCCTGATATCCCTGCTGTGCTGCTGTGGGTGATAGATCCTTGCTGGCCTCCCCCAGGGATGCTGTGTCCAGCTGGGACCTGTGCTGAGCTGTGTGGGAGGGTGGGAAGGGAGGTTGTCCAGACCAGCTGAGCTCCAGGGGTCTTTCTGGCATTAGGGACAGGTGGTCACAGCCCTGGTGAGGGGGGAGGTGTTAGGAAGGGAAGGAGTGTGAGAGAGAAGTGACAGCACTGGGGATCTGAGAGAAAAGGCTCTCCCTGCCCCACTGACCCACACTGTCCATCCCAGCCTCCACGAGCACGTATCACCTGCTGCTCTGCTGGGCCTTAACCTGCTTGGGAGACTGGCTGGCACTGGAGCTGGAGCACCTTCCCTGGCTTGGATGGGCTCTCACATGCCCTGCAGGTGTACCCGTGGCTAGGGTGGCACTGGAGCTGGGCAGAAGCGATGCCCAGCATGCAAAGACCTCAACCACAGCTGACTTTGACCCGCTGACCTTTTCCTCATAGCTTGTTCTTCATCACAGGGCCCTGCTGGTCACTCAGGTTTGCTCTGAACTCCAGACATCTCTGTGGAGAAGGTGGCAGAGAGCAGCCGTGAGGAGAATCAGCCAGTGCGGGCAGGAGCGTTCTGGCTCACACAGGTATGAAAGCAGCTGTAACTCCAGTGCCTGGCGTGGGCTTTGGGAAGGCAGAAGGGAAGCCCAGTGAAGGGGGGAGCACAGCTGGAGTGTCAACTGAGCCCTGAAAGGGCATTTAACCGGATTACATCGCTCCTGTGTTGGAGCCAGCACCAGGATGAGGGGTGTTGGAGATGCCTGGGGATGGGGAAGAGCCAAATTGTGCATGGGGAGTGCTGTGACCCAGACTGCTCTCCTGGCTCCCTCTGCCAGATGCCATCGGGAGCAGGCTCTGTGCATGCCTAGGTGTCTGTGTGCCTGATGGCCAGTTCTGCTGACCCAGCGTGGGAGGGCTGTGCTCTTCCTGTTCCCAGTGCTTCTCTGGACGTTTGGAAGGGTGATGCAGAGCAACTCCAGACTCAATCCGGCCTCACTGCTGCTCCCAGGGCTCCCCTTGCTCCTGGGAAGACGAGGAACCCACCTCAGCTCATGCCCAGGTGGGTCACCCTGTGCCCGGTCACCTGTGTTGGTGGCATTTCGCTGGGCAAAGCTGTCCCGGATGAGGGCTGGGTCTGTGGGCACAGTGCAGGGGATGTGGAAGGTCTGCCTTTGGATCTGTGCGACTGCCTGGCACCAGGAATCCTGCCTGCAGCAATTAATGTGGTTTGGGTTCTGGTTTTGTACTTTGGCAGCAGGCTGAGCTCTCGTCCTGCTGGCCAGGCTTCGTCCGGCTGGATCCTCTGGTATCCAAGGGAGTGCCAAAAAGCCTTGGTGCCTGTGGCTTGTGCATGTTTTGGGTGGGAAAACACATTCCTCATCCCTTTCTTTGGGTTCTCCTTTTATTCAAGGCTTGGACAAAAAAAAAGGACCCTGCCCTCTGCCAGCAGAAGATGACAGAAGTGCTCCTGATCTCAGGAGGGAAACTGAGGCAGCTCGATGCCTGGACCACTGGCACCTCAGTCACACACACACCCAGCCCTCTGTGCACACCTGCCCACCCCTCTGTCCCGACGTACTCTGAATAACCACAGCTGTGAGTTGTGTTTCTCAGCCAAAAGAAGCATCATTTGTTAAATTTCCCAGCTGTCAGGAAAACTGGGAGGGCAGTTCCTGATTGTCAATATCCGTCCTAAAGCAGAGGCCTCTCCTGTTGTGGTGGGTTCTTCTTTTTTTACCTTGTGAAGTCACAGAGAGAAAAATGGAAATAAAAAGCAGCAGGGAGAGAGCTGTTAAAAAGCTTAAAGCTGTCACAAGGCATTGGTTAGTTTATGTGCAGTGAAGTATACAAACAAGTTTTCAGTTTGTTGGTTGGAGCCAAGAAGCAGGGGTTTTTTTGTGTGATAAATATGTTTTATAGGTCTTTTATGGGATTTTTTAAAATGCCTGTCCCAATAAATTATTTACCAGGGTAATAAAAGATCAAGGAAATTGTTTCAACCGTATCGCTGAGCATCTAAATCCCAAACTTTTACTGGGGTGGAAGGACCCTCTGAATTTCTGTGTCCTTCTGAAAGATGGTCCAGGTGTGCAGTTTGTCTGTGGTGTCCTTCCGGAGGCCACGTCCCCAGCCACCCTGACACTCCGTGTATATCCAGGAGGTCCCAGAGGCTTGACACTGGTTTTCCAGCCCCTCAGCATCTACTCCTGGAGATGGATGATAGCATTTCTCTTCACCACTGGCTCTCACTGCTGCAAATCTCTTGATAGTCCCTGACTCTTTATTTAGGTTTCCAAAAGAACTCAGAAGCTTAATGGTCCTTCCTGGGGTGAAGTGGGAGTTAGAAATCACTTGGAAAGCAGGGAGGAGTTGGAAGAACATCCTTAGCCCCTGCAGTACAAGCTGGAAGGGCACAGCCATGCCATCCTGAAGGTAGCAGGGACCTCCTCCCATCCCAGGTGTCTGGGTTTGTTCCTCCTGGCTTGGTACCCACTTTTGCACAGGGAAAGGACCAGGCTCTCCTGGCTTGGTCTCCATGGCAGACAAACCCAAAATAGCTTCAGCGTAGGTGAAATAAAAATTGATGGTGTTTCAGCCACAAAGTCTATAAATACATCTTTTTTTGGGCATTAAAGTAGGCTTTAGGATGTCCAGTCACTCTTCCTCCCCACTCCTCCCCAGAGGAAGGAGAGGGCTGGGGCTCCTATTGAAGGTACCCGCTCAAGACAGGGCAAATCCTTTGGCTGTATCCCGGACTTCCTGTAGTAAGTGGGATTAGGTGCAACCCCTGCTAGGGTTTAAAAGGCATCCAGATGTTAATGCATTGGCTTTTGTGAGGACTCTGGTCAGGAAAGGTGCATCCCTGTGTGGTAAGCTGGCCATAAATAAATTTAGACGGGATTTTAGAAGCAATTTCTGATGCTTGAAAGAGATCCTTCTGGAGTAGCCTTCAAAAAGGCTGGTGGGTGGGAAGAGACAGCCACTGTTTCAAGATAGCTCTCAATATTCATGGGAAGGATTATTCATTCAGAGCCTTTCCAGAGGGGAGAGTCCTCGGGTTTCTGGTGTGTTGAAGCGAGACTGGATTGATCTTTCTTTGTGCTGTCTTTGGTTTATGTTAATCCCTCACTTCAAGGCATCTGCTGTCCTCCGCAGGGTCCAGCGAGGAATCCTGGTCTCCCTTGGTGCCTAATTTGGCTCCTGGGTTTGGTGGTGGTCCTGTGTCTCTCTGAGGTGCTGGAAAGTGGCCACAGCTGGAACTGCATCTGGGGACAGGGAGCAATTTCCCTGGCCAGGCAACAGGGAGCACAGGGCTTTATTTGGCTTCCTTCTGGTGCCTGGAGGCTTCCGCAGATCTTGCAGTTTTCTGAAATAATTCCTCTGCTACAAGGCCCTAGGAAATTCATGGAGCTGTTAATCTTCCTTGATTGCTTCCCATGCCACACTTCTGTGGTGGTTTTTGGACATCCCTTAGGCCAGTCCTGCAGCTTGGGGCATGGCAATGTCTCCAGGTCCAATAGATACGCTGGGATGGAGACCCTGGGTCTGGATATCCTCGTCTGCTCTTCTGTGCTGTCCTAAGCCTGGGGAAAGGACAGGCAGTAAAAAGAGGGGGCTCATTCCTCTCATCTGAGAATTGGGCCAGCAGGAACAGCCCCAGTAGCATCCATTCCCTGGTCTGGTGGCTGCCAAATTTTTGGGGGGTGTTGGCTTCACCCCAGAGGGATCAGTGCTGGTGCCCACTTCTGTGAGTGGGCTAAGCCAGGCTGAGGGCTCCAAGCCCATGAATCATTAAGGCTTTAGCCTGGGAAAAGTTTAAATTAGCTGTGTGTGTTGTAATGGGGGATGTTTGCTGAGGTCAAGGCCCTGTGGTTTGGCTTTTAGGCTGGCAGCTGGGGACCAGGTTTGGAGCAGGCTTTGCATCACAGAGAGCAGAGGCTGGAACAGTGTCTGATGTGTGTCTTTAAAGAAGAAAAAAGGACACATCTCCACACGTCCCTCTTATTAATTATAAACACGTCCTGCTAGTTTGGGGACGGATGCCATAAATTTAAATGAGGATTGAGCCGGCACAGGGCAGATATAAGAAGCCCGGATGGTGTGTGTAGGCCAGGCTTAGCATCCCCTCCTGCTCACTCCAGACTACACAGCACGACTCTGCTGACTTCGGTGGCATTTCCTCCTGGCTCGCCTCCCCGTGATGGGAATTGGACTGCATGTAATTGAAAAGGATGGGGCGTCTGCCAGCAGACTGTGAGCCACATTCCCCTTGGCAGCCTGAGCCCGCTGGTCGAGCACGGGGGAGACAGGCTGGGGCAGACACCTGGGTCAGGGGGAGGTGATCAGCATCGCAGGGATCCCAAATCCATCTCCATCTGAAGCTCTCTGGATGTGGCTTCCCGTTGTGAAAGGATTGTCCATGCCCAGAGGGGGACTGATATCTCCAGCTGCTGGTGCGTGAGCAGTAATTTGCTCTCATTCGTGACCTCCCTTGCGACGGCACCAGGACAGACACGTGAACAGCTGCTCCTCTGAGCAGCTTTCTGAACCAAGGACTTGAACTTGAAAAGCATCCTGTGATCCGGCCGGCTGCTGCTGACCCCGGGTTTGCACCACCACATCTCCCTGCCTGAGCATCAGTCAAGGGCAGCTGAGAGAGGCAAAAGGCTCCTGGGGTTTGCATGGTCCTGAACACTAACAAGAGCTCATCACACATGGACGGTGCAGGGGGCCTCGGTGTAAGGCCAGTGATCAAGATGCGAGGGCGCTGTAAATCCGGCACCTACAAAGATGTGGGAACAAAGCGGGGCAGGATCTGCATTTCAAAGAGCGTTGTTTCTGTAGCACTGGAGCTGACATGCTCCTGCTGCCAAGGCAGACACCAAGCTGTTTGAACTGCGGTCTTTGCGAGCCTGTAAGCAGCAGCTCCATGCTCAGGGCACAGTTAAAGGAAAGGTTTATGACCCCACACTAATTGCGTGGTGAGGTGATGCTGGCTGGGCACGGCTCTGCCTAACTCGGGCTGCGGCAGATGAAGATGTCTTGGAACTGGGCTTTGCTTTCAAGTGTACGTGGTGCCTCACTTGGCCACTAATGACAGAAGCATCCCTGCCACAGAGCCACAGAATCACAGAATATCCAGCGTTGGAAGGGACTCACAGAGATCATCGAGTCCAACTCCCGACCCTGCACTGGACAGCCCAAGTCGAGGCTGGCCATGCCTCCCCACTCTTAGGGAGAGCCAGCTCCTGCCTCAAAAGCCTGTGGACCAGGCAAGAGAGGCAGCCAAGGGAGCCGGAAGTGAAATAAAATCCAGTGGTGATGAAATGATTTGGTTTTGTATTCCAGTTGTAGCAGGGATTGAGTCAGGAATGACAGCCAGAGCCTGGCCGTGATCACTGAACACGGTGACCTCCTTCACCACAAATGGTTGTTTGTTTGGATTTTTTTTTAAAAAAAGGGGTTGGTTTTGGCTGTGAATTGGGTATTTTCTGTCGGTATTTTCTGGAAGGGGAAATTTTAGAGAGTGTGTGTGTTTGGGCAGCACGGCACCATTTTCATTTCTCTGTGCTGGCCAACTCGGTGGGAGATGGGGCATCTCCTCCCCAGCCTGCTGGCTGCTGTCATGCTCCCAGGGCAGCTGCTTCTCTGGGGGAAGAGGGAGCACCAGCAAATCCCAATTTCAGAGTGACTGCAGCCTACCCTGTGGGGCTGTGACAGGCTCAGGCCATCGAAGTGATGGGTGAGCAGACCTCCACATTTCTTGGCAGTCCTGCTGCTGTCCAGACCCGCCACGCCCAGACTGGGATCAGGATCCTGGTGCCTGGCTTGTGTTGGAGCCTTGCGTGCCTCAGAGGGACTGGAATAAAGGGCACTTACAGGGGGACATGATTTCTCTAGGAAGCAAAATTAAATAGAGCAAGGTAGTGGGGACATAACAAGTAAGGCATTCAGTGTGTGTCCCCCATCACCAAACTGAGTGGGGAACAAGGATGGTTTTATGAATAAAACTGTTCTGTGTGTGTCCAGGTCAGGCAGCTGTCCGGGTCACTGCTGCGCAGTTACTTACATCTCAGAGGGCACCACCAGGGAAAAAAAAAAAAAGGAAAAGAAAGAAGAAAAAGGCCATCTGTGCCACTCAAGCCCCCTCAGTTCACTTGGGCTGTGGTCCAGAAAAGCACTTAAGCGTGTGAAATGCTTCCCTGGGCAGCAGCGTGTGCATCCCTGCCCAGGGCAGGGCAGCGGGGCCTGGCTGCTGATCTGGGGAGCCAGGGAGCCCCTGCCTCTCAGCACCCTCATGAGATGCTCAGCAAGGTAACCCCTCCTGGCCCTTCCTGATCCTACTGCAGCTGAGCCTGGGCTGGGAATTTACTGCATTTTCACTTTTGTTCCTTAATCAAGAGGCCCAGCCTGTGGGAAGTGGAATCCTTCCTGGACATGAGGACTCACAGGGATGGCTGGAGGTCTGCAGGATGTCACCTGCAGGCAGGACATCTTTTCTCAGACAAACAGGTACTTCGGGATCTCTGGGATGTTAAAGCAAAGTCCTCTGGTCATAGGTCTGGCCTTAGGCCAGTCTCACTTTCCAGGCTGCTTCTGGACAGTCTGGCTTCTGGACCCATGGAGGCCTCAAGCCCGGTTGCCAGCACCAGTGTGGCTGTGGGACCTGAACGAGGCTTTCCTGGGAGCAGCAGATCCCTTCCTTGGGGTCCCTCTACAGAAACATCCATGTCAGCTTCTCTACAGGCTTCTCCTGTGGCTCATTGAACTCATCCAGAAAACAGAAGGATGACAAGCGGCTGAGAAGGGAGCTGGACCCAGCAAGGTCACCACCATGAGACATGACAGGACAAAAGGAGATGTCCTCAAGTTGCTCCAGAGGAAGTTTAGGTTGAATATTGAAAAAAATTTCTTCACTGAAAGAGCTGTTGAGCACTGGAACAGGGATGTATGTGGTGAGTCACCATTGTTGAAAGTGTTCAAAAAACATGCAGGTGTGGCACCTGGGGACGTGGTTCAGTGGTGGGCTTGGCAGTGCTGGGCTAACAGTTGGATTCGGTGGTCTTAGAGGTCTTTTCCAACACTAAGGATTCCATGAATCTGTGGTTGCCAGGCTGCCCTGGTCTGCTGTGACAGGGCACGTGGCTGAGGACCACTCTGGAGACACATGGATCCCACCCTGTGCCAGCTGCTGGTGTGCAGGGCACCACAACCCCAGCAGTCACTTGTGCATTTGCTGTTCTACAAACCTTGGCCGGGTCGTTAGCAGAGGAAGGAAATAAAAAAGCAAGGGCTCCAAATGGATCCCAGAGGGATTCCCTCTAGCAATTAGCTTTATACTTGAAAACATATTTCCAGTCTTTACTGCCTGCTCTCTTTATTTGAAATAATTTTCTACCCAATAAACCTTAGTAGCCCCCAAACATAATTTTAGCGGTGCATTAATTAACAGCAAGGTGACCCGGTGGTTCAAAGCTGAGCAAAACCTGATGCATCTCAAGGCAGCGAGGCAGCATTTCCAGGCAGCTCTCCGGGGCAGCACGTGGAGGCAGGAGCTTTATATAGGACATTACCTAAGGCCTGGCTGGCCCCAGGGCAGTCTGGGCTCTCAGGTGCTGACAGGCACCTTCTGGATAACCACACTGGAATCTGAGACTTGCAAAGCCCTTTTCTGTTTTTTAGTCCATAAAGAATAATTTTGGATATCTGTCAGGAAGAGCTCTAAACCTGAAAAAAACCCCGCTTCCTGTCGCCCTGTGGCTGGGTGTTTCAGGGGTTGGACGTGTGCAATAGATCCCTTGAGCTGTTGTGCCATCCCCTGCCTTCCCTGTGATTTGTGTCCCCGTGGGTGCATGAACCAGTAGGACCAGCTGAAAATCCCTGGTGACTCCTTGCCTGCAGCTCCCTTGGCAGTAATTCACACTGGAGGGGAGCGCAAGACTGGAGGTGCCTGGGTGTTTCTGGGGGTCCAAGCCACCGGGTCAGAGCTGGTGAAGGCTCCTGGGCTGGAGGAGGTGGAGAGGAAATAGGGACTCACTGCACCATGTGGAGCTGACGCACCGAGAGCTGGGCTCCTGTGAGCCCGGCTGACCCAGTCCCAGGTCCCTCTGGGACCCGTTCCCATCCAGGGAGTGGGCGAGGAAGGGGGAGCACCTCCAGGTAGGTTGGATCTGCAGGTCTGGAGCCTGTTGTGGACTGGTGGAGGATGGTGCGCTGGTGCCACGCCTTCAGCAGGTTTCAGCTGTCCTGCTGGGAGGTGGTGAGCCAGCAGCTGGCTGTGACCAAGAGGGTGGGGACCCTGCTGGCTGCCACCATTGTGGAGGCAACCAGGGCATGGATGAAGTGCTGCCCAGTCTCTGAGCATGTAATCTCCTACTTAACAGGAGGTGGGAGGGAACATTACAGGCTGCCGCTATCGGGGTTTGCAGCTATCACGGGCTCATCCTGCTTTATCTGTTGCATGTGAAATATCCCATGTAAAGCTACACAAAGCTGCAAAGCTACCGTAATCCTTCCTAAAGCCAGCCTGCCCTTCCCTGCAAATATTACATTAGATATGCTTATTAAACTCACTCAGCTGAAGTTTTACTTCCAGCCGGTGGTGATAGTCTTGAAATTAAGGTGATAATTATACCACATTGTCCTTCATCCAGATTTTGGGTGGTAATTGTTCACGCCTGCTGCCGGCTATTGAAATGGTGGTAGGTGCAAGGGAAGGTTGTGGAGTAGTGGGTGGTGGGATTCCAGCTGGATAATGTGCTGGTTCCAGGCTGGTCAAGGACCCTCCAGGCCACATGCGAATCAGTGTGTTTCTCTGGGGTTGGATGGTGGGTAGGAGGTTCCCTGTCCTGCCCTTGCACATTGGGGTGGTCCCCATACCTTGGAGGTTGAGATGGTGCCATTTAATACCTTCCAAAAGTGCCTTAAATTCTGTTCCCCTCACTTTGCTGGTATCAAGTAAGAGCAGAGCACAACCTGACATCCTGGCCAAATGGGACTTGTAGGGCTCAAGATTTCCAAGACTTGTTGAGGTGTCTTCCTGGGCTGCAGTGGCCCTTTCCTTCCAGGGAAGAAATCCGTTCAGATTTTGCATGAAATGGGATTGCACTCAGTGACTTTGGCAGCCTCAGCTGGAGCAGGAGGATCCTCCCCCTGCTTTGGTCTCAGGGAGACACCAGGGGGTCTGCTGGGCTGCTGGGCAGCTTGAACGGGGATCCAGGGAGGACAACAAGCCAGGAGGGCTTGGGCTGTGGGATGAGGTAACACTTCATTCCTGTACCCAGCACTGCTGAGGCACCCCGAATCCTGTGTTCAGTTTCAGACCCCTCGCTACAAGAAAGACATTGAGGTGCTGGAATGTGTCCAGGGAAGGGCAACGGAGCTGGGCAAGGATTTGGAGCACAATTCTTGTGGCTGAGGGAGATGGGTGTGTTTATCCTGGAAAAAAGCAGGCTCAGGGGCACCATGTTGCTCTCTACAACTGCCTGAAAGGAATCACAGAGGTGGTTATAGAGGTAAACAGATGGACATGCCATGACCCTGAACTCCAGCACTGGGCATCCCATCCTCAGCCTTCATCTTCCCACTCCTCTGAACCTCTGGAACACAAGCTGCTGGCAGACGTCTGCCATCAGTCACGGGTGGGGAGCGATCTGGGTTAGCATGACACTGATGTAAATTTAAAACCTTTTTTTGCTCTCTCCTCTAGCAGCCCTATATTTTCAGGAAGAAAGAGAATGGGAAACAACTTTTTTAATGAAGTCGAGCATTTAAATTCTCTTTATACTTGGTCCTATCTGGAGCTCTTTACCCAAATGAAGCAGAAAGCATTTACAGCTGTATTTTCCATCACACCAACCAAGGAATATATTCATTTGCAGTAACATGGCACTCAATGAAGTGGAAAATAAGCTCCCAAAATTGCCCTCGCTATGAAACGGTCTCAATGAGTGGGAAAAGCCCGCTTGGATTCCACTGACCAGTCACTTTGGTTATGATAAAAATTAATTTGATTGAACACCTGAGCCGTGGCAGAGGCAAGGCTGGCCCTGAGATTGCTCTGCCTGGGACTGGGTTTGGGGCTGGCTCCTCCACTGTAGCTCCCACCGTTCCTGCTCATGGCTTTGCTTGTCTGAGACCCTGGTGCCTCCAAGGGATGGCCATCGGTGGCACACGGATGCACAGCAGCCGACGTCCCCCCTGTGTCCTCCTCCAGACGGGCGCAGGAGGGGACAGTGCCAGTGCCACAGCAGGGCTGGCCCCTGGTCAGTGCAGCACCGCTGCCCGTGCCCGCCGTGCACGGACTGGGCACGCAGGGGCTCTGAGCAGAGGTGGAAGTGGTTCCCCCTTCCCTGCGCCGCAGCCCGCGGAGGACGTGAGCGGAGCGTTAAGCAGGTACCGACCAAACGCCAGCCGAGGGTTCTGCTAATTGCTTGTGATGCCTAGTCCAACTCCATCGGCCTGAGCAACAATTGCTACTGGAAATGCAATTAATAATTAAGCACTCAGCGCTGGCAGGTGTCAGCAGGAATCCGCAGGGCCTGGCATCCCCCGCCTCAACACCTCCCTCTGCCCGCACGGGAGCAGGCAGCGCCAGGCGGGATGCAGCTCTTGGCTGCCTGGATCGATTCTGGCTAGGATGCAGATCCATGCCTTGAGGAAATAACTCGCTGGTGGAATTTCCCCAGCATGGATGAAGGCTGCCTGCTGTCGGGCAGTGGGGCAGGGGCCCAAGGCTGCCTGCCCAGCTGGTGTGACCAGTGTGTAGTCCCCAGTTATCATTGCAGGGATGCTTCTCAGCTCAATCCATCTCCACCAAGGATCTTCTGTGGGCATTTTCTGGTTTTGCTGTACAGACAGTTGACTTTGGGTGGAAATGACTGGCAGTGCTTCTCCACAGTGTTGAAGGCTGGGAGTGAATCCCCTGGAGCTGGCTCAGGGTGGCTGGGCTGCAGCAGCTGGATCGTGATGCCCTGTCCGAGCCACGGAGGCAGCCGGGGAGGATGGCACGCAGCGGAGACATCCTAGTTCTGGCTGGAGAAAGCAGCACCCTGATGGACTGAAACACCTTGCAGAGATGCTGCCCTGGCTCAGCGCAGCCTCGGGACCCCCCGTGTCCCCACTCGCAGGCTCTGCCAGCATCGCTTTCGCTCGCAGCGTTGGCTGCTGCTTGTGATGACTTACAGCCTTCTTCAGGCTGGCTTTTATTTTTAATTACATTTTCCCTCTGAAGATGGGCTGCTTTGCTGGTTCATTATTTTCCTCTGCTTTTTTTTTTTTTTTCCTTTTAAAGCCCCACAGAGTTTAGGCTCCCTGAGAAATAGCTTCACCCTTTAGGAAAGTGCAGAGCCTTTTCCCTGAGTAGCAAAATGTTGATTTGCTACCACAGGGCTGAGTGATGGTGATTCCCTTATTAAACTGCACTTAGAGGCAGCGACTGTCAGGCAGGGATGGAGAGCTTCTCCGATAAGTTGGAGCTATTCATTATTAAATTATCTTCATTCACTCGAACATCTCATTTTCATTGAATTAGATGAAAAGTGCTCAAAGGCAGCTGCTGCAGCAGCTTGAAGGCTGCCAGGAGCAGCGTGCCAATGTCACTGCTGGCCTTTCCTCCCTCACCAACCACATCTGACCCTTTCCATCAGGTCGATCTTGTGGCTGGTGTAAACCTCCTGGATTTGCACCTGCTGATGGCCTGACCTTGGAGACCTGAGTTCACCAGGTCTGAGAGCTGGAGTTGGTGGGGATCAACTCCACCAGGGAATAAGGTAGTGTGGTCCCAGCCATCTGCCAGCTTGGCAGGAGTGACCAAGGTGGGTGTCCCCAGTAAATGGGGGCTGCTATGACCTCTCAGGAGGGCCTGGCCCAGTATTTTGAAGGCTGTGTGTTCTGCTGGGGGGCTGCAGATGGATTTGGCTGAGTTACACAGGCCTTTACCCCTGCTCCTGCTGCTCCCTCCCCACCTGGGACACCCCCTCCAGGCAGCCACCGGCCACATCGGGCTGGCTTCAGGCCTCAACTGCAGATGAGCTCTTTTGTGTCCCGGTGGTTATTTTTGTGGGAGGATGCCATCTGGCTGCCTGATCTCTCCGCTTTCACCTTGGCATGAGTACCTGGCACCCAGCCCCACGGCTCGGCACCGAACCAGGGGCTGCTCTCTGGGCCTGCCAGCCCATTGCTCTTCAAGGGGCTTTGTGGAGTCTGAGCTGGTTTAAAGCTGCCCCCTAGGAATGGGAGGCTTTTTTCTTGAGGCAAAAGACCTTGGACATGGCACACCGTGCTCAGGCGTTACTGATCTCTGTCCCAGTCGTATGTAAAGTTGCATCTTTCCCTAGGAGAGCTCGGAAATAGGACGGCTGGCTGCTGCTCAATCCCAAATGTCTCAGGAGCAGGCAGCATCCCTCTCTCCTGTGACAGCCTACAACCTCACTGGGCGGTGAAAATCCCTTTGCTTTGCTGCCCTGGGTGCCGTGAAGTCCTTCTCACTTTCTACTCACTGCTTCCATCTTCTTCCTGGCAAGGAACCGCCGGCCCCTTGGACCAGCTCCTCAACAACTGTTGCTTTTCCTCGCCAGTGAATCTCGCCCGAAGAAGCCGCTTTGATCAATGCACTTGGATTTCAGCCTTCAGCCTTGATCAAGGCAGGAGGAGGGACGAGAGAGAGCGAGCACTCGCAGGCTCTTTGGGGACGGTCTGGAAAACCAAGCTCCTGCTCCAAGAAAAGCCTGCTTCAAAGTAAGAGGCGGTGCTGCCAGAATAAGAGTGAACCAGGCGGGCAGAGGAGGAGGAGGAGGAAGGCTGCTGGGCACCCAGAGACCCAGCTGGGATGGGGCAGGTGTGAGTCCAGCGGGGAATGATGATGGTGGCATTGCTGTGGGGCTGGTGCAGCTTCTGGGAGAGGGCAGGAAACAAAGTGCAGAGGGGAGGGGGAATCTATGCCTTCCCCTGCACTTAATTCTGTGCCAAACCTGGTTTTCTGTACACTCAGCTTTTTCAGCTCTCCAAACTTCCCCAGCCCTGGGGACCTGAGATTGGGAAAGTTTTTGGAGCAGAGAAGGGGCTGTATTTGCTTTTTTGGGTCAGTGGTTTCCCCCCAGTCTTTAACTGGTGGGGATGACACTGCAGGCCGGGTGCTAGGAGCAGGGGGGACAGACGTCCCTTCCTCGCCTGTGTGGTCTGGCTGTTTCAGCCATAAGGTCTTTCTCTTGGATGAAGGGATGCATAAGGCACTGCTCAAGGTTTAATCAGATCAGAGCTTTTGGTTAATGTAATTAATGGCCAGGAGGAGACCTCCCAGGGCTTCCTGGCTTTGTTTGCCCACCAGTGCCAGCAGGAATATTATGTCAGCAGCAATGGCAGGCATGGGCCCTTCCTCTGCGGGCTGCACTACCTGGGAGGGGAGCAAGGACCCAGGAGAGATGCAAAACCTGGAGGTCACAATGAGCAGGGAAAAGCTCTGGCCAGAAACCACCCTCCAGTGCTGACCTTCCCCGCTCCTCCTCCTCCTCTCTCCGGCTCCCACTCCCTCTCTCCTGCTGCTGCCTTCCTCAGGTGCTCACACACACACACCTCTCGCCTTTCCTTTTGGCTACAGGTGGCAGGCAGGAAAACCAGGCAGCCAGATGTGTTTTTCATAGCTCCCAAGCCAGGCATAACTAAACATTTACATTTATTACCAATTAGAGGGGAAACAGACTGTAGTTTTATGTACTGTATGTGTCTGGATATATTTCAGTTTGTGACCTTACTACACCCCACCCCCAGCAACTAAATCTCTCTTGGTCAGGGGCAAAACCCTGGAAAGCATCCGGATCCCATCCCAGCATCCCGTCACCTGGTGAGATTAGATGACGTGGATGCTGTAACAGCCCCTGACACTCTGCCACTTTGTAAGAAAGCCTGTGCAGGGATTTGCTCCCGGGTGACGTTGCGCATCCCTAGGGATGCCCCAGAGGCAGGGATCACCATGGTGGAGTCCATATCCATTAACTCCATGTATGGATGTGGCCACAGAGCAGCTGTCAATGGGTGGCTCAGGAGCGCCCAGAGCCTGCAGCTCCCGAGCCGACATCAGAGCAGCTTTTTATTGATGTGTGAGCCGACAGCAAAATGCAAATAAATCCATAACCAGACACCGAGCCTTGCTGGGGGCAGGAGAAGGAAAGTGGGGGGGATAAATGTGCAAGGTGGTAGTGATGTCCCATCCTTTGCCAGCAGGGTCACTAAGGGACTGATGTCCTAACAAAGGACGGGTCCTGGCTGGCACGGGTCCATCCTCAAAGAGGTCACGGCGCCCCTGCGACGGGCTCACCTCTGCGAGGCCAACACCTGAACCAGGGCTGTTTAAAGCACAGGGGCTCAGGGCAGGGTTTGCATGTGCCCGTCAGGCCTTGGACAGGCCAGCGGATGGCCAGTCAGGTAGAAATGAGGACTTACTGGTTCTATGGGGATCCTGAGTTTGCTCTACTGGGTCAATCGCTCTCGATCCTGCCTCTGAGCAACGGTTAAGCTGCAAAGAAAAGCATCTCAGCCTCCTTCTTCAGGCCACCATCCCCTCGACAAGAGAGGAAGGAGAAATATGGTAAGGCCAGGAGATACTGGCAACAATGTTCTTTAAACCAGGTTGTCCCACGTTCCCCCTGATACTGAGAATGTGCCCCCCAACACCACCCCGCAGCCACCCAGCTGGGATGAAAGATTCTGCAGGCACTGACCCTGCTCAGCTTTCCCGTGCCTCCCCTATCTTCCCCACAGCTCCCAGCATGTCCCACAGCCATTGATTCATGTGATAACATCCCAATTCCTTCCTTGCTCCCACGTTTTTTCCCACACGGTACCTGGAACCCTCCGGCGATCGTGTCCGAAGCTCACCTCTGGCTACGCTGCCTGGATCCCTGTGCCCACCTCTGCTGTTGCTCAGGCAACAACCTCTGGGTTGGATGCAGGGTTGTATTTCCCTCCTCCTTCCAGGAATGCTGCTGCTGGGGAGGCAGCCCAGATACAGAGGGAAAGCCACAGGTGACGCTGTACAGCAGTTGTGTGCATCCCTCCGGGGATGCCCGGGGGAGTTATTCCATCATGGGGAGCTTCGGAAATGCAGTATTTTATTAGAAGCCCATTAAACTTTTCAAACAGGTGATATTGAGAGGGGTGATGATGCAAATTGGAGCAAGGTGGGGGTGGATTCCCACGTGAGCAGGGAGAGCCATGGCCAGAGGGGTGAGGTTGGCTCTGTGAGGCCAGTATAAGGAATGGATAAAGCTGAGATACTGAAGGTGTGGCGGGAATGAAGGGCTGCAGTATTTTGGCACAGCCATTGGAGTGTGGAAGGGAACACTGGGGTGGAAATCGTCCACCTCAACCTCAGCCCATGGAGGAGTATGTTGATGTGCCCATCCCATGGAGGGCAGCATTCTGCCTTCGTTTGGATGGGAGGCACCAGGTACAGGCAGGATCCAGAGTGTTACAAACCTTGGCCACCGATCTTTGGGTCCCTCTAGGAAGTGGCTGACAGGGGGACAAGGCACGTGGGGAAACTTTGTCCAGCAAGGGCAGGAGAGGAGCAAGGTGGGAGGTGCAGCATCTGCTGCTCCGTGCACGGATTTGTCCCATCATCCTGCTGATCAGCAAAAGCAGGAGACGGTTTAACTGGAGAGATGGATTTAAGATTAAAAAATAATGCTTTGTTTTTTTCCTCCTCTTCCTTAACTTTGCTGGAATGTAACAGGGTGGGAGCTCTTGGCAGCTGGGATGTTAAATGTTTTTCCACATGGTCTCTTGATTATTAATGGATTTTAGCACTTGACAAAGTAGAAATTAGGAGATAAAAGCTATTAGAAACTAATTTGGGTAATCAGTGATTCTGTTCCCCCAGGAGCCTTTCTGAGAGCACTGCTCCCAACACCACTGCCAAGGCTCAGGGGAGAAGGAAACTCTCTTAAAGGAAGTTTTGTGGGCTTTGGGAGAGCCCCTGATTTATGGCCAATGAGGAGATGACTTGGATGGAACAGGCATGATCTAAACATTGCTCTTCTCCCAGAAGCCTCCTGGGATTTATAGGATTTCACATCCCTGGACACTTTTTGGGGTGGTTTATGTCCCATATTCTTTTACTGTTATGTTGGTGAAACAGCCATAGAAACTAGTTTGGGGAAACAAGGTGGGAGATAAATCCTCAGTGGCATGGGCTCTCCCAGCGATAAAATGGGCTACAGGTGGAGAAATAGGCCCCCGAGACCCTTTATTTCCTTCAATTCCCATCTTCCTGAGTGGATCGATAACACCAGGGGCAAGGAAAGGGCGAGGAGCCATCGCAGAGAGTCACACTAAGGGAAAAGCTGGAAGGTGGTAACTGTTGTAGCAACCACTGCTGATTTTGAGGCAGATGGGCTGGGCGGGTTTGTGTGTCCCAGGAGGGTTTGTGTACAGAGAAGAGGATGCCTGTAGGCTGGGAGAGCACTTATAAAAACAATTTGACTGATTCTTCTCCTTTCTTTCCATCCAGTCAGTCTCCACTCCTGGCATATGCAGTAGGAGCAAAAGGTCTGTCTTACAGATTTGTCTGGGATTTTATTCTGCTTTGCCCTACAGGAAAATCCCTCCAAAATTCATCTCACCAAAATGCGACCATCTCAACCCTTGGTCCGGGAGCACAGCCCAGAGGTCCCGTGGGAGCAGTGTCCTGAGGGCAGCTGTGGGGGTTCAGGGTGCCAGGGGGGCCCTCTCCTGGGAGCACTGTCCCGGGGCTGGGGTCAGGGTCCAGCCGGATGAGGTAAGTCCTCCAGCCGGGCCCCTGGCTGTGGATCAGCCGTGTCCCTGGCTCCAGCAAGGCTGATTTACACTGGCTGTGGTGCCACCCCGGGCCAGGGCACCCGTATTTATTGGATGGGGATATCGCTGCTGGCGGCAGCAGCTCCCAGCCCTGAGCTCAGGGAGGAGAAAGCAATTCGCCGTCGTCATCTTTGTTCCTGTGCAAATTTTTTCTGCTTGCAGAATGGGTTGCTGTGAAGAGGCTTCGTTTGATGGTGTCTAAAGAGGTCTCCACATTCCCCGTGAGAGCTGGGAGCAGCTGAGGGCACTCGAGGAGGCCAAGGGCTGGTGCAAGCAGTGGGGTTGGGTGGGTGAGGTTATGCTTTTCCATCTTTGCGTAAGGAGGAGGCAGAGGGGAGGGAAGAAGTGAGATAAGGAACTGGGACTGGGGCTTCCTGAGGTTGCCAACAGCTTGAGTCATCTCAGCTCCTCACTGAGCTCCCACTGGGAGGGTGGCTGGGACATCTCCTGCATGCCTGGGTTCGCAGAAACCTCCATCTAGACTGCTCTGTGCTGCTTCTCCTGCCTTCTTCAGAGATCGTGGCAAGAGGCTGAAGAGGAGGAAGAGGGAGGAAGAAGCGGTTGTTAATTTTCCCCTTATACTCCCTTAGAAGTGCCCATTTACCACAGGCCCTGTAAATCCTCTCAGGAGAGAAAACACCAGGGAGCACGGCATGGGAGGATGAGAGCCCTTGATGGCTTTGAAAGAGATGGCAGAGAGGAAAAACCCAGCCCACCGTCGGTGAAGGGAGAAAACAGACCTGAAAGAGAGAAGCTGAAAATGTGCTGAAGCAGCTGATGACAGCCCAAACAGCAGGAGAAGGCTCCTGCCTGCCAATTAACGAGGCTCTGGTACTAATTTGCCACCTTGACTGCACTTCTGAGCTTGTCAGGAGGGGGAAAGGAAAAAAAGGATGAGGCTAAACAAGAGCTGGCGAGGTTTTGGTTTGCCTCTTGGCTATGCAGATGTCACTGGGCTTGGAGAGGCAGGGGAAGCAAGGGGGGCTGGTGGCAAACCCCACCACCCACCAGCCTGGCGTGTGAAGACAACGATGACAAGTTTCCATGGGCTTGTGTTGGCAGAGCAGCTCTAGGCCACGGCACTGCCCGACTTTGGGATGAGTTTCTCGGGGATCACATCCCACCATCTGCTGGGTTAGTTGGGAGAGTGAGCGGTGATCCCACGTGTGCCCAGGAGCATCTCTGGTACCCGTGGTGGAACGCTGTTAAAGGGAAGAAGCCAGAGAAGCCCCGTGCTGGGGCAGAGAGGGCCACAGGCAGCTTGGCATCTCCTGCCTCCCCCAGAAATGCTGTCAAACAGCAGAGCAGATCTGTTGGCAGCTGCCTGATGGTTCTGTGTGGCTAACGGAGCCGGAGGAGCCCTGGGCAAAATGCTCAGCGTGGAGCCTCCTGCCAAGCCAAATGCCTGATTCCCACTTCTTGCCCATTCTGCAGCCCGAACCAAGAGACCACGGGGATGGATTAAAAGCAACATCTGCACCAGTGTGCTGTTTGCATGCAAAGCAAAAGAGTGTCTGCCAGGGAAGTGTGTTACCTGGAGCCCTCCTAGCCTTCTCTCCTCCCCTGGGATATTTTAATTCCTGTGCATCCATGCTCTTCTCCCAGGCTGACACGGCATCAGCTGGTGGCTACGAGGGGTTAAACTGAGGCAGACTGGAGCAAGGACGCAGACTTAGCCCCACAGCTTCTCTCCATCCTCACTCCATCCTGGCTCCTCATGGGAAACTGTCCTTGCTGTTTCGGCACAGCCTGCTGTGGAGATGCCCGTGGCCAGGAGGCTGAAGGCAGCACCTCATGGCACACAGGGCTGGAGGCTCAGCCGGTGCTGCTGTAAAGGGGTGAAGACAGGAGGGGCAAAAGGGTGTAGGTTACATAGCTGGAGCTGTGAGCTGTTCGTTCAGGTGTAGCCCATCACAGCCCATCTCTGGCTGTCTCAGAGCAGCAGATGCACCAGCTCCAACTTGGGGGCTGTGGTCTCTCTCTCCCTGGGGAGAGTTCTGCAGATAACTCCATCCTGCTGACCAGGCTGGGGGTGAAACATCCTGGTCTCCTTTTCCCTGGCCTCCTTTTCCCTGGCAGAGCTGCTAAACACACGTGTCTGGAGGGAACCAGAGTGCCTGCAGTCAAGCAAGTGAGGAGATCAGCTTGTTACTTAAAGGCTGTTTTCATGCTGCAGAGAATCTCATATAAACACAGAGCCCAGGTAAGGACTACCCCAACACCACCAATCTTTAACACCTAATGGGTTTGATGCTGAATTCCTGGTTCAGGGTGGCACACTGGCTATTTCCATCCTGAGGCCAGATCCTGCTGGTGCTGTGCAGTAGCAGCTCTCCAGCCAGCCCTGCTGCCATCGGCACTGTTCTTTGCAAGGGAAAGCACTGCAAGGTAATCAAATGCTGACCTCCAGTTATTAACCTCGTCCTCTTAATCACCTCCATTGAGTGCCTTAATTGCTGAACAGGGATGGGAGGGCCTGGCTGCTTCCGCCTGAGATTCCCATGCAGCCTGGCAGTCCCCTCCCAGGGCGTTCACACTGCTGCTGCAGCTACTCTTCCTCACACTCACACCCCCAAAAAAGGTGGAAGCGGTTCTCTCCCAAAATACAGCAATTTAGCAGCCAAATTCAAGGAACCACCCCTGTCTTTTCCTCCACTGGGTTAAAGAGGGGGTGCAGGCCCATGGCTTTGAGGCTGGATGACCAAGGCCTTGTCTGCTGGTCCTCGTGCTTCCCAATGGTGTGCTTTGCTGAGGTGGTGCTGTGCCAGCTGCCAGCCTTGGAATGCCATGCATTCCTGATGGGAATTGGCAGTTTGGGCCAAACTTGGTGCTTTTGAGCAACAGGTGATGGAATCTTGCTGGGCGCTGTAGAGAGAGGAGAATGCAGCCCCAGGGGCGACTGCTGAGGATGCCAAGGGTTGGTGCATCTGTCCAGCTGCCTGCCACCCCTTGTTCCCCTCTTTTCATTTTTTGCATCAAATTAGAAGCAAACGGCCTTCATCTGCCTCTGTCCTCACACATGGGACTGCTAAGGCATCATCTGCCTCCATCTGCAGCCAACATGAAGTCAGAGAAGTCCAGGGTCCATCCCTTGATGGGTGGAAGCTGCCACACCATCCTTGGACAGACACTCCTTGAGATGCTGCCAGGCATCCCAACAGCTCTTGCATTCACGTTCAGGCGGGTTTAGGATGTGGGACTGGCTCAGGGCACCGAAAAACATGGTAGGAAATGCTCTGTCCCGAGGAGACAGGGGATGGCCTCGAGCCTGACACATGGCCCATGTGAAGATGGGGAGAAGAACTCTAGAATGGTTTGGGTTAGAAAAGACCTTAAAGCTCATCTTGTTCCAATGTTCCATGGGCAGGGACACCTCCCACTAGACCAGGTTGTTCCAAGTCCTGTCCAACCTGGCCTTGAACAGTTCTAGGGATGGGGCAGCCACAGCTTCTCTGGACAACCAGGAAGTGATGAGATGGCCCAGGAAGGTGTATAGCAGAAGCCAAAATATTTTTACTAGCTGGGAATCTTCCTGGCGGCCCTGCCTGCTGAGGAACACTGCCGGCCTTCCTGCCTACACCCTCCTCATGCCCAGGCTGATGTCTGCCAGCTTCCCCTGGGGAGCTGAGAGCATGGCTTTGACTTCTCATTTCCTCCTGGTGTGTTTAATTGCCTGATTTTCTTTTCCCTTTAGGACTGGGAGAAAGGGAGGAGAGGTGGGCAAAGGAAGACAGATGTGTGGAAAAGAGAAGTCCAGGTGACAGATTGAGGGATGCTATAACCACAATAGCCAGCCTGATGGATTGATAGATGAGACAGGGAATATAAATAGCATGTGTGGTTTATCTATCCCTGTTTATTTTCCTCTTGTCTGTCTCTTTATCTCTCCTATTGTTATTTTCCTCCTGCTTATCTCTTTATCTGCCCAGCCTGAGGATGGAGGAGAGGCGGTTGACAGAAGCAGGAGGGATGAGCTCAGGTTTCCACTGCTTTTGCAGCATCCAAGCAGGCAAGTTTTGCCAGCCATGGAGTAGGAAGTGGGCTCAGATCTGCACACTGATACACTTTTCCCACCCCTCTCCTTTTCCCTGCACCATCCCCTTTGTCTGCACCCCCTGCTTTGGGGATACTGCGGTCAGAGCATCGGCTCCTTCCTCTCTCTGGCTCATCCTTGGCCAAGGGACGAGGGCAGCCACTGGAGCAGAGAGCTCTGCTTGTCTGGGTACCCGGTGTTCCCATGTGACAGCCGGGCAGCTCCACTGCTTGATATTCCGGTCAGGCACCCAGCACGGCAGCAGCACCAGGAAGAAGGAAGGGAGGGAGGGAAGCCACACAGCACGGGAAAAGCCAGGGCTAGGGATGACAGTAACTGTTCTGTTCTTTTCTTTCTTTTTTTTTTTTTTTTAATCTCAGTTGGTTTTGGTTGCTCTTTTGCTCAAAAAAGGCATTTTTTAAAAAATATATTAAACAGATACATTTTACTAAGATGTCTCTTGGCTGGAGCCACTGACAAGAAATGACACTCCCCAAATAAATAGGCTTAAAAAAACCCGTCCCAAACAAACCAAATAAATAAATACATAAATAACCCAATTTTTTTCTTTTTCCTTCTTTTGCATTAGGGTTTTTTTGTTTTGTTTTGTTTTGTTTTTTTGTAGGGAACTGTGGCCCAGAGGTCTCCACCGGCGTCTGTGATGGCAGCGTTCACGGCACAGGTGCCAGGTCCTTCCCAGGCAAGGGGTGGTGATGCCTCGGTACCTCAGCAGACACGAGGTGCTTGTGGAGAGGACCCGGGGAAGATCTACCAGGTCTTGGAGCCCTGTGCTGTGGACCCCCGCCAGCACCGTGTGCGAGGGTACGGCTGCAGGATGGATCGGGGGGGATGCAAAGGCAAAGGTGCCAGTAGAAACCTCTTAAAAAGACTACAAAAGTTGGGGTGGTGAGGAGGCTGCCACTGCGGGATCCTCACGGTGGGTTGGGCACCTGCTTTCCGGGACCGGCAGCTGCCTCTGGCCGAGCCACATCCCCGTGGGCCATCAGCACGTCTCCGCAGCCATCCCTGTGGTGGCTGCGCTGGCATCGTCCCCGCACTCGGAGCCAGTCAGCGCTGCACGAGCCATCCCTCCTCCTCAGTCCCACTGGCAGCCTCCATCCACTCGAGCCCTGTGTCTCTTTGGCCAGTCGCTGGGTGTACCATGGAAGCACGCGGTTGGCACTAAGGTAAGGCCTTGATTTAAACTTTTAGGGTGTTTATTTCCCTCTCCTGCCCAGGAAGTCCTTTCTCCCAGCCCCCTGGCGCCGAGGTCTGAGCACTCCCAGTCGTTAGCTGCACAGCTTGCCCATCTCCTGCTCCAGAGCGTTGGGCAGCTTGGCATTGAAGGCTCTCAAGGAGGACTGGATCCTTGCCACCTCATTGTTGGCCAGCTTGAGCCGGTGCCGGAGCAAGCAAGTGAAGAGGTCGAGGCGGGTTTTTCCAGGGGGTGACAGCCTGTTCACCCGGTCCCTGATCTCCAGCAGCTGGAGCATGGCTGAGTCCTGGGAGCCCTGGGTGTAGGGGTAGTCCAGCTGGAGGATCAGGTCACGAATAGCATCTGGCTCAAAGGGCAGGCTGTAGCCAAAGACTTGCAAGCTGTTGATTTTCATGTACCCTAGGTTCTTGGAGGGATCTGACATCTCCAAGGGTTCATAGTAGATTGTCTCGTTGGAGCTGTCATCCAGAGACTTGATGCGGCTCCGCAAGTAGACGTGGACCGTTTCAAAGAAGGTCTTCCACTTGTTGCCCAAGGTGATGGTCCAGTTTTGGCACTGGGCAGAGGCGTCTACAGTAGTCCTTTCCCAGTCTGGGAAGCTGCCCTCATTGACGGGCATGAACCAGCTCTCCGAGTGGCTTCCCCCAAAGGGGTTGACATAGATGGCCATGACGGGCTCCAGCGTGCTGTTCTTGGTGAGGCAGATCTGCAGGGAGAGGGCCAACATGACGTGAACCAGCCCGGGCTTGTACTTGTTGCTCTTCAGGGTCAAGAGCATGCGCTTCCTCCAGGAGGGGTCGAACCAGCTGCCCAGCCGCATGTCGTTGCTGATGAAGATGGAGTGCACCTCGATGCGGCTGTCCCGTTTCTGCAGGAGGTACTTGAGCTCCAAGTCCTGCAGGTCCGTCTCCAGCCCCAGGTAGTGCTCCAGTGAGTCGGCCACCTCGGGGCGGCAGAAGCCCTGGGTGAGCACGTAGCCGTGGTTGCAGGTCCCGCAGCGGGTGCTGTTGTCCTCGGCACAGCTGGCACAGGCTGGCCCCTCGCCCAAGGCACACGGTATGGACCCCTGGCAGGAGGGCTGCTCGGAGGGACACGTGCAGCTGTGGCTTTCTTCCAGGAAGGTCCCAGGCACGGTGGTCTCGCTGCAGTACAGGAGCGACTGTGCGCGGCTCCACCAGTAAGGGAGGGACCTGGTGCAGAGGAGACACGGGAGGGGAGATGCTTAGATGGCATCTTTTGGGACGCATGTGACTTTCCCTAGGGATGGAAGAGCTGCCCACCTTGTGTTCATTTTCTGCTCTGCTGGTGGCCCCCCCATGAACTGAGCCCCATTTTTCACTTCCAGGTTTGGACCTGCCCTCTCAGGGCCACATCCCAAGGTAGCATGGCCGCTCCTGCTGCCTGCTCACCCCCAGGCATCCCTCCAAGGCAGGGGCTTCTCCAGCCCCAAGGAGGTGGGCTCTGGGTCTGAGTCCCCCTTGGGGCATGGGGCAGCACCCCTAGCACGGGATGCCATGGCACCCTACCTCTCCTTCGGCAGCTTGAAGCGAGGTTGCCGGTGGCAGCGTTTGCTGAGGTTGAAGAGCCGCCGGATGAGTCGGTAGGTTTTCCTGGAGAGCAGCTTCAGGCTGGTGCCCAGCTGTTGGTAGCGATGCTGGACATCCAGATCCATGGCCCAAAAGTGGGAGATGGCTGTTCTGTTCAGGAAACGGTCTGTGGGGAGCCTCTTCACCAGGGCCTGAAACTCCTCTGTGGGGAGAAGGAGATGGCGCCAGGAGAGGAAGCAGTGAAGGTAAGGCTCAAAGCAACCTCCCTCCACCCGACCTCCGAGGTCTCATGGTGAGAAGACCACTTGAAGACCCACCACCCAGCCTGGGCTGCTTGCAGGGGGAACGAGGTGCTTGGTGGGGTCTCCCCAGCCTCACCTGACTCCTCGAACTGGCCGTGGTGGCTCTCCCAGGCTCGCCCGAGCTGGGCCAGGCTGCTCTCCAGCGCCTGGATGTCGGTCTCGGGGCAGTTGCAGCGGGGGAAGGCAGGCTGGCACTGGCAGCGGCAGTCGCTGCGGCGGCACAGCAGCTCCCCGGCAGAGCCGCAGGCGATGTAGCTGAGGGCGGCCGCCACGAACCTCTCCCGCAGGTAGGAGGGCAGCACTGTCTGCAGCCCTGTGAGGGGAGCAGCCCCGAGAGCATCAGGGCACACGCAGAGCCCCTCAAACACGGCCCGGGTGAGGCAGGCACGAACCTCCCCGCTCCCCGGGCTCCCACCCTCTCACAATTATCATATCAATTTGCTGTGGAGCCGCTTGTCTGGGTTCTGCATCGATCTTGGCTCCTCTTGGCAGACAAGCAACAACATCATCCTGCCCAGCTTTCATTATTTTCATCCCCTCTCCTCCCCAGCCCTGAAATTAAAAGCAGCGTCTTGTGCCAACATCCTCCCCTGCAACCCCCTGTGCACCCACAAGCGTCCCATGGTAGCACTTGTCCAAACCCACATCCCCACCAGCCCAGTCCTACCTTGGAGCTGCACTTTGTTCTCAGGGCTCTGCACAAGGACAGAGCTCACCGAGTCCAGGTTGTCGTAGTTGCTGCAGCCGAGTGGCCCTGTCCGTGTTTCTGTCACCTAAGGCGGGGACACACAGGTGGTCAGGGACACAGGGGGGGACGCAGGGCGCACTACCCTGCTGAGAGTGCTGCAGATAACCCCCGGCCAGGTTGGCCATGCCCCACTCCCAGTAGCGAGGCGATGCTTGGAGAGGAGAACTAATTATCTGCTAATTGGCTTGTTGACAGGCGGCAGCCCTGCCTGCAGCCTGCTGAAAAATGTCCCTTTATTAGCGTGCCCAATTTCCCATAAATAATGGGCATGTGTTAAATTCCCCTGCTCTCCCCCTTCTGGGTGATGCTGTTTTAAGGTCTGGCCAGCTGCGAGGGGCCACTGGCAAGGCCCAGGGCCACTGTGTCCCGCTGTCCCCCACCTCGCCCCCTTGCCTACCTTGATGGCGGCCGTGGCAATCTGGATGTGGTGGAGCCGGCGCAGGGTGCTCTCCCGGTCGATGAAGTAGGAGGCGGCCAGCTGGTGCAGGGTCTCCAGCGAGACCCCTGAGCTGTTCCCAGCCCCCCCGGCGGGCTCTGCCCTCCGGCTCAGCTTGCGCTTATCCACAAAAATGGTCAGGGATTCCTCTCCTGGGGGGACACGCAATGCTTTTGCAATCCCTTTCTTGGCTGTGTTTCTCCTGTAGTGCTTATTTTCCTGCTCTCCCTCCTTTGCACACTCCTTCTGCAAGGGCGGGTGAGCAGGACAGAGCACGCCCCAGCACTCACCTCCCAGCGTGGCAGCCAGCAAGAAGTGTGTCCCATACTTTTTGATGAGGCTGTCGGTGATCTGCTGGGGGCTGGGCCGGCGTCCCAGCAGCCGGATGTTGCGGATGAATTCGGGGGCCAGGGGAAGTGGTAGGCTGAAGAAGTCTTTTCTCTCCAAGGCCAAATTATTCACCTTCCAACGAGCAAACTCTCTGCAGGAGAAGGGCGGCAGTGGGGAGAGGGTGTGGAGTGGGTCTGGCCGTGCCACATGCATGCTCTCCTTCCTTCTGCCCCTGATTTCCACCTCAGGACAGGTGATCAGTAGGTGAAAAACTCCCGTCAGGATCATCCCGATCTCCCCAGCACGAGCTTGCCAGCTATGGATCCAGCCAGGACAAAAGTGCCATCCCTCCCTAAGCCATTGATGGTGATAAAGAGCTACAAGCAGCGGAGATGCCTGATATTGATTAATCCAGCACCTCCGGCAAGCATTAATCACAGCCCAGGGCAGGGCTAGATCCTTTTCTAGCCAACTGGGCTGGGTGGATCTCATCCATCCTCCAGCCCCATGCCTATGGATCCAGGTGAAAATCCAGCGTCTGGGGGTATCATAGTTTTAAGTATCAGCAGCGATTTGTAGGAAACTGGAGGCACTGGGGTGTGGTGGGGTTGACGGTGGGCCCCCTCATAGCCCCAGAGGCTGTGAATGTGCCCCCTGGCCCTGCCCAGCCCCGGGGAGCAGACACCAGCCTGTCACTGCCTGCAAAACCCCATGGCCTCATAAACAACCGGCAGCAAATTTCAGCCTAATCTTTGGCATTTTGCTCTAATTAAAACCAGGCGGTGGCTTTCAGACAGTTTAACTAGAGCTGGTGGAGAAAAGAGGGAGAGGGAGGAGAAGGGAGGGGTGGATGGCTCCGAAGCGGCAGCTGGGCTTGGCAGATGACAGGTTGCCTCCCATCATAATTTTTGGGCCCAGAAAGTGGGATGTTAGGGCCAGTAGCAGAGCCAGGGGCGATGTTGCCTCTCCCTGTGCACGCACACCTTCGGGGCTGGGGTGCCAATCTCCCCCATCCCATCCCACGAGCAAAGCAAGCCCCGAAGGCTGAGAGCAGGTTCTCTGCCTCCAGGGAGGTGTAAGCCAGCTGCTGTCCCTCCGGCTGCTCCTTCCTGTCCCACCACCGTCACCAGCAGCATCCCTGGAGGATGCAGGTCCCTCGGCATGGCAGTGTCAGCACGTAGGAAAGAGGAGAGGAGCTCTCTGGGGGTGCCGGGCTGCATAACAAGGCTGCAATCCCAGCACCCACGTCAGCATTCCCGAGAGGCAGTGGCCAGGCTTTGCTCTGCTGCTGGAAACCCCCAGGGCTCAGCACCGGTGCGGAGAGGAGGGAAAAGAGCTCATTAGCAGGAGGTGACAGTCCCAGTTATGTCCAGGAGGCTGTGGAGTGAGTTTCCCATGGCAGCTGTCAGGGGGTGGCCCTTTGCTATGGTCAGTGGACCCTGCTCCTGCCAGATCTGGTTCTCTGCTGGCAAGAAACCCCCTCCAGCCTTGGCCTCCATGCATGTAGCATCCCACTGCAGCAGCCCATGGGGTGATGGCACTGGGGACATGCCAGGGGGTCAGTTAGGATGGCTTTTGATGAGCCCAAATAGCATTCCAGCCCCAGACGACTGCCAGTCTAGGTGTGCTCAGTAATTTGGCACAGAGATGTCTTTGTGCATGGCAAAAGGATGAAGGCGCATCTCTGTCCAAAGGGGCTGGAAGGTGGATGCCACGTGCACACTGCCCCTTCTGCTGTCCCCAGTTTCCACCTCAGGGCAGGAATCAGTACGTGGAGGATGTCTGTCCAAAGGGGCTGGAGCATGCATGAGACCCAACCAGCCCAGTGGGCTCTGTGCCTCCTGCCGCAAGGGCTGACTCCACATCAATCTGTGCACCAAACCCCTCCTGGCTTTGGGCAAATCCTGCCTGAAGTGCAGCCTGGCCATACCATGAGGATCCTGGGGTGGGCTGGGGTGAGGGGGCTGTTATTCCCTGGAAAAGCAGCATCTCACATCAACCCACCCACTGTCCGATGGGCAGCCTCCTCCCGGATGTGGGGGTCTGCTCGTGTGGATTAGAGAGGGTCTGTCTCCACTCTGCCACGCCCCCCGCAGCTCCCTCTCGGGGTGCCCACGGCCTCTCACCTGTAGATCCTGTACCTGGTGGTGAAACCCTGCCGGTAGCGCTCCGTGAAGTCCACGTACTCCTGGGCTCGGTAGAAGGGTCCGCGGTCGGTGAGGAGCCAGTCGAGGGGTGGCCGGACGGAGGGAGAGGAGGAGGAGGAGGAGGAGGAGGAGGAGGAGGAGGGGGCGGCGGGGGCTGCATGCTGCTGGGGCACCGTGCTGCCCGCCCCGCCGGCCACTCCCCAGCGGCAGCACGCGCTCAGGGCCAGCAGGGCCAGCGGCCACGGGAGCATCGGCGGGGGCCGGTCAGCACGGGGGAGGTCCTGCCGCCCCATCCTGCTGCTGCCCGGCCGGCTTCTTCATTCTCTCACCCCGCGGCGATCCTCCGGGACAGCCCCGCCCTGCAACGCCAAGCAGGGAAGTCCGTGAGGGCAGCGGCATGGACATAAACCAGGAGCACCTGCAAGCTTTGGAATGCCTGCTGGGATGCTGACAGAGGGAAAGCTGCACTCCCAGGAGAGCTACACACCGGGCACGGACTGGTCATGCCACAGGAAGTAAGAGTTTATGGAGTTGGGGGTGCTGGGTGCTGCTGAAGTTAAATGAAATCCTGGGTTATGGTTGTTTGAGGAATTTCTGGCTCTTTCTTCATGTTTTTCTCTGCTGTACACCAGCCTGTCAGGCCAAGCTTGCTACTGTGGGGTGCCCGTGTGGTGGGGACCGTGGGCTGCCTCTGCACCCTGCATTTTGGGGAGGCATGTCATGAGCATGTGCAGCTTACTTCAGGAGGGCTAAAAGCTAGTAATCATAGGAAACTGGGAAAATGAGCTTTTCCAGGTATGGATTGGACCGTGTGTGGTTGGACTTTTGTTTGTGTCCTGCTAGTGGCTGAGATGATGGATGGATGGATGGATGGATGGATGGATGGATGGAGGTTCACCCCACAGGTGGGTGGGTGGAGGTCCACTCCGAGGTTGGCTGGGCTGATGGCAGTGGTGTTTTGAGTGCAAAATAAAGATGGAGCTTTTCTGGGAGCAGTGGCCACAGAGCAAGAGCCTGAAATTGTAAGTGAAGGTGGGAGATGGGGAGCTGCAAGGTCTGGCCAAGCCAGGGTGACTAAAGATGTGCTGCCAGGCAGGAAAAGCTGTTTGCCTAAAAACAGGGACCCCATGGCTGCAGTGCTTCCAGGGAAGATGGGTTTTATTCCAGGAAGGCAGCTTGTGGGGGCCTGCAGCCCAAACGCTCGTCCCTGCTGAGCTCACACCAACCCGGCGTTCTCCCAAACAGGGCTTTGCCGGATGAATCATCATGCTTTAACATGTAATAATACGTTTTAGTATTTTTTTTTCTCCCTCTCTTCTATTTTTAAACCCTTAAGGGTGCCCTTTGATTACGCTTTCTCAGCTTCTTGCTCAGCCCATGAGGCTGGGGCCCTGTGAATTTTAAACAAAAGCTGAGACTTTCGCATCACCAGGTTGGGGTGCCAGAGCAGAGGGGTGGGCAGGAGCAACAGGCAGGGCTTTCTCTGTCCCCCCACTCTCTCTTTTCACATGTCACCCTGGTTTCTCCCAGCCTGGCAGGCAGCCACATAGCACTCCAGTCATTGCCTCCTGCTCCCAGCATGTGGAGTCTCCCATGGCCATGATGTGACCAAATCCTGGCCCAAACCATCAGGCACCCGTGCTGGAGTGGGGGACAGGCAATGCCAGGCTGGTTTCCTCACTCTGTGCCTCAAGTGTTGGAGGGGGCATCTGTCACCCCCAAAACGTGGCAGGACCTGACGCCAGCAGCTCACGGAGCTGCTCGTGTGCTGCCACGTGTGGGTGATGGCTGAGCTGCTGAGGCCCTTTGGCTGCTGTGTAATCCTCCCTGCCTGCAAACAAAGCTGGGCCAAGGGGAAGCAGGCAGCCACAATGCAGCCTCTGCCTGAAGCAGACAAGCACCTTGCTCCCCTCCCCACGAATATCCACCAGTACAATTAAAAATGGTGTGGCCTGGGGACCAAAGGGACACTCAAACCCCCCGGGTCCCTGCTGCCCTGCAGCCATGGGTCCTGCTGCTGTGCTGACCCAGGGTCAGCTGCCGTGTGCAGGGGGGAAAGGTGGGAGCCAGGATCTGGCAGGAGACCCCATGGATGGTTTAGATACTGACCATGGGCTAAACCCTCTGTGATTTGATCCCTTTCCCACACAGCAGGGAGGAAAGCAGCACTCTGGATCTCAGCTGAGAAGCCGAGGGTAAAGCATCCTTGAACAGCATCTTTCTAAACCCTGCCTATGGAAACACACTGCTTGTAGCATTAAATATGGCTGTGACAGCAAAACACCTTGTTTAAATATCTGGTGCACTGGGACTCTGCCTGTTGCCTCACAAACAGGCTTGGCACAGCCGATCTCCACTGTCACCATCCCTGGATTTTAAGTGTCTCCTCCCCAGGCAGCTTCTGACCCACCTTCAGCTGAGGTGGGGCTGGGCAGGGGCTGCTCCCTGGCTGGGTCCCTCTCCCCTCTCCCTCCACAGGGGTCTGTAAAAGCCTGGGTGCTACAGGGGATGTTAAAAGGGATGTTAAGAGGTTAAAGGGGATGCTTTTCCAAAAGTGCCATGGAACATTGGCCTCGTCCACCACCACTTCACACCACCACAGACTGGTAGGGACAGTCTTGCAGCAGTCACCCCACTGCCCCCCGTGAGGCTTTCGTGGTGTAAATCAGAAGGACATGGGAATAGCCTTCCTTTGATTAAAAGCACAGAGGGGATTTTTTTGGGGAGACACGAGGCAGAGCACAGCAAACCATCCTAGGTGTTAACAGCTTCCTACCAGCACTAACCAGCCACTTGCCACCACCACCCTGGGGGGCACCTCTGTGTGCCTTGCTGTCCTTCCCCTCCAAACCCCCTCTCCTGCCCCAGCACCACAGCTAAGGCAGCAAACATCTGGCTTATCATCGTGGGGATGGATATCAGGGATAGAGCCACTTTGGGGCACCTCTTCCCTTAGGCTATGGTCCCTAGACCAGCTAGAAACCATTTCAGCCTGCTGAATACCTGATACCTTCCCTGGGGAGCTTGTTCTGAAATGTAAGGCCGAGTATGGAGGTTTCCCTGTGCCTGCTTCATGTTTTACTACAGAGCAATAAAAATAGGATTTGGAATTTCCAGCACTTGACTGGTGCAAACTGGTGCAAAACCAGTGAAGGTTCCCTCCCGGTATGAAGCAAAATTTCCAGCCTTGCTCAGTGAGCTTTTATTTACACCTCCCTCTTATTTACACCGTGTGTGCCGGCACCTCCGAGGGAGGCTCCTGCTTGGGAACGGGTGCTGACGCATGCCAGCATCCTTGCCAACAGGAACTGGAAGCCCCAAGTCAGGCAGGAATGGGCAAGGAGAGCCTGCGTGGGGGCTGTGCTGAGCTCTGCAGCAGCTTATCCCCACGGAGCAGCTTTCCTGCACCGTTGTTAGCTGGGATAATTTATTTCCTCCTATTGATCAGGGGTTATATAAAATAAGTATGTGCAGATATTGCCATAGCTCTGTATAGTCCTTAGTCCATACAGCTGTGGGGGAGCTGGCTCTGGTTTGTGTGTGGGGGGCTGCACTGCTGTTCTGTGGGGTTGGAGCAATGCTTTTTGGGGTGCATGTCCACACGCTCACACCAGCATCCTCCTGGGATGCTGGGGAGAGTAAAGCCCTTTGGAAGCGAGTAATCCCCTTGACCTTACTACTAGAGCTGGAAATAACTTTCTAATCACTGTTCCTTGATCCAAAAAAACGAAGATTTGATGAGAAGCATCTGACGACTTTTTTTTTTTTTCCCCTTTTGATTTAGGGTTTTGCATCACAAAAGTTGGAAAACTTCCAGCTTGTTATTTCTTTTTTTCTCCTCTTCCCCCTTCTATAAAAACCCCAAAGCAACGGAAGAAGAGCGCCAAAGCAAATATTCTTGGCAAATTTCCCCAGGACCACAATCTCCTTCATGACCAAGTCCTCCTGAGCTTGTTGCAGCCCTAAGTGTCCCAGTTGCCTGCAGCAGAACACCCCGGTGTCCCGCCAGTGATGGCTGATGCATGGCCCACACTGTCACCTGTCACGAGCTGCATCTCAGAAACAGCTTGTGGCAATCTCTAGAGGCACCCCCCACCCTGGGGACGGCAATGGGGTCACTTCTGTGGTGGTGTCCTCATCCAAAATGGCTCAAGAGGCCGAAGCAGTGGTGTGAGGTGTGGGTGGGGATGCTCAGGTGAGCTGCAGAAGCCTCTCTCTACTGCCCTTGGAGCTGAGGGTGACAGCAGCAACATCCTCAGCCTAACATCGGAGTTATGCCGAGGTCCTGCTTGCTTCCATGCCGACGGCATCTCCGGAGCCACGCGCTCCACCACTAATCAGGCTGAGTTCGATAATTAAGACGTTAGCTAATTGTTAAGGACATTAACATTGATTTCTGCCCTTTCATGCTGCAGGAGCAGATTTCGAGATAGTGAAACTGGGAAGCATGCACTGGGGAAAGGCAGCAGTGGTATTTGCCAGGTGCCATGGGGAAGCATGGGAAGATTCCAGATGGATTCTGGAACTACCTCTGTACATGCTGAGCTGAAGCCTGGAGCAAAAGCAAAACCCAAGGTCTATGCCAGGTACATGATACCAGTTGGTGGCAGAGCTGTGGGATGTGCCCAGTCACAGGGGCTGGTCCCTGGGGCACAGTGGGAGCAAAGGTGCATCTGTGTGGGAGCGATGGGGAGGGGTCTCGAGCTCCCTGGGGATGCCTTTTAGTGGGAATGAACATCAAACCTAGTGCCTGAGTCACCTTCTCATTAAACATGGAAAAGCTTTATCAAATTAAGTCCACTTAAAAGAACCTGGGCAAAGGCTAAGTGCAGTTTAGTTTCTGAAGTGGATTGACTCAGCTGAGCCATGTCTGCGAATTCACGCAGGCGCCCAGGACACCTCTTGTTCTGCCGCTTGCATCCCCTGGGACAGACAATCCCCAAGGGTTCAATTTGCAGGATGCTCCCGTTGCTCCGGAGCCACCAGCCTTGCCTCGGGCTTCGCTGGACCCACAGCCAGCCCCGCCTCTCCCTGCCTGCGCTGTCTCCTCTGCCCCCCCGCCCTGGCTCTGTTGTGGTTTGCAAGGAGCTGCATCGCCGGGCTCGCATCCGCACGCTCCCAGGGAAGCGCCAGGACCTCATTGATCTGGCGGGGTAATTAAGAGAGCGAAGCAGGCACCGCCGGAGCGACAGCAGCGCGGTAATCGCCGGCAAAGTGGACACGGCGGGGTGCTGGCAGCCGCCTGGCACCCGGCCTCGGAGACACGGCTCCAGGCGGCGAGCGTGGGGACAGCCACCTCGGAGCCCTCCGTCCTGCCGGAGCCGCGGTGCTGAAGATCACAGTGGTGGGCTGCGAACACGTTCTCGCCGGCCTCCCGCAAAGCAGCCTTCGTAACCCGCTCAGTCACGACAGCCAAGGGACTTTAAGTCACTGCCCTCCTCTCAGCTCGTGAGACTGGTTAGAAAACCTGTCAGACTCCATGACTTGGGTTCCTTTTATTAGCTTTTCTTCACATCCTCAAGAGCAAGACACTTGAAGATGTGAGTAAAGGAAAATAGCAGAAAATCCCAGGACTCGGGGAGCCAAGGATTTTGCATAAGACATCAAATGAGTTGAAGTTTGGGCTGCCGTCAGGGGAGATGGCAGCTGCGTGCAGCGAGTCACACCAGTGCCATGTGTTCTGCCCTCTGGCTTTGCACACCCGAGACTTCCACACCTACAGGCAAAAAGCCTCTTAAATAAAGCAATGTGCAAAATACAACTCCCCCCTAGCACAGTGATTTCAACAGCAGCGCCGGCTTCCCCCACCTTGTGCTGAGCTCTCAGCCTAAAGCATCCCTGCAGATGGGTCTCTGGGACCAGGGAAGAGCATCCCTGCACGCAAGTGGATGGGGGAAAAGAGCGACCCTGCACACGAGGGGATGGGCAAAATGAGCACCCCTGCAGCCCCCTCCCCAGGTAGGACGGCTCCTTCCCCCTAACAGACCCTGCAAGCGCAGAACCAGCCTCACGCCGGAGTTGGGGGCAGTGCAAGGTGAGGAACACTGTCTCCCCTCCCTTGCCTTCACACGGGTGACAAGTGTCACGGGTGGGCAGTGATGCACGGCAGTAGCTCAGCATTAGTGGCACAGGATAAATAAGGTGGTGGGTGTCTGGTGCTGGGTAGAGAGAGGGAGGAGGTCTGTGGTGCCAGAGGGGGGCCGCTCCCCTTTCCAGCACCCTGCTGCTCCCCAGGTGTCCAAACTGTCACTGAACGGCCACCAAAGACAGCTCTGCTTCCGAAAAAGTGCAGGGGCCTCCTTGCAACATCTCCGGGGCTGGCAGGGACCCTCCTGGCTGCTGACAGAGAGGGGACACTGACATCTGCCGGCAGGTCCCACCCGGCCCCGCAGCGCCCAGGCTCACCCTGCGCGGCCCCGGGACCACAGCGGGGGCACCCTGGGACCCGCCAGTGCCGCTCCAGGGCAGCGACACGCGGGTTCCCTGGGGAGGGACAGGGCAGGGTGAGCATCGCTGCGCAGAGAGCTGATGCTGTCCAGCGCTTTAAAGACGCAGAGTTTTGTTTCATACTGAAAAGGTGAGTGTTTAGGGAAGGGAAAGGAGCCTCGCAGCGGGAACTCTCCCCGCTCCCGGAGCTGCTGGTGCTGGGCCGCGTAGGCGCCCGCGGTGAGCAGACATCTCCCGACGGGTCATCCGCTGCTCGACCCGATGCTCCGGGTGGCGGAGCGGGGCCCTGCGGTGCGGGGAACGGGAAATACCCCCACCGGCTATTGATTGATCCGGACCCATCGGAGAAACGTGTGTTTTAACATAAATGTTAAATGGGGGCATCTCCTCCAGTCCCTGCGGGCGCGGGGTGTCTCACACGGGCATCTCCCACCGAACAGCGCACGCTGCACACAGAGGCAGGTCCCAGCATCCCGGGCATCCCGTTTATCCCGGTAGCCCGCCAGCACCCGGTCCCACCAGGCCTGTCGCAGCCCCCTCTCACCTGTCGTGCCCCGCACCGGGGTGGCTTCCCTTCCCCCCGGGAAGGGCTCTGTACCCTCCCCTACACCCGACCTCGCCGGGGAGGCTGCGAAGCGACCCCGGAGCAGGGACACAACTTGACCAAGGTCACCGAGCGAGCCAACGGCGGTACCCGGAATCTCCGCCGTACGGGGCCGCGGCTACCCCCGCACCGCTCCTTCCCCATCCCACCACCGGCGGGATCCCCACGTCGTCTCTCCCCCGTCCCCCAACTCCTCCCCGCGACGCCGCAGACTCACCCCAGGCTCCGGCTCAGTTCCGGCGGGGCGCCGGCCGTCTCTCCGTCCCGTCCCGCTCCGATCCGCTCCGCCTCAGCGGCCCCGGGCGCTGCCCCGCCGCCGCCTCC
>WBMZ01016358.1:0-61483 GCA_013400975.1 Atrichornis clamosus
GCCAGCCGCAGCGCCCTGCTGGGAAAGGTGGGTCCCGCGCCGGGGGCGGGCGGGCCGGGGAGCGCGGCCGGGCGAGTGCACGTCCCCGCCGAGCGCCGGGCGGTCCCGGTTTGCCGGCGGGACATCCCGCGGGTGGCGGAAGCTGTCTGCCCGCGGACACCGGCGTGCGCCTGTCCCACACTTGTGGGCGGTGGTTGTGGTTGTTCCCCCGATCTAATGATGGGAGGCTCGGCCGGGGATGTTCTCAAAGTACTCTGGGCGGCCACGGGCGGCCGGAGCGGCCAGGACCGCCCCGGGACATCCTCACGTTGTGGAGGCTCGTACCGGCTGTGGGGCAGCTGCTGCACCGACAGGCCCCGGGGCCGCCCCCGGTGTAGCAGAGTCGGACGTGGCTCCTGGAGTTATGAACCACAGAGTGCCTCGAAAGCGCTGTCATCCGGCGCGTCAGGCTGAGCCAGGTGCCTGTCAGGTGCGGGCAGGAGCCGGCTCCCACCTTCGCGCTGCCTGCGGGGAAAGTCTCAGGGAACGCTCGGCCGGTCCCGTGCCCGGCGTGTTCCTCGAACCCCGGAATTTCCCCCGCGCTGCCGGTGCGCTGCCGGTGCGGTCACAACCGCGCAGAGTCCTCCTGACAGCCGGAACGGAGTGGGGTTTGAAGCTGAAGCTTCCCCTCCCAAGGGGATGTAATGTCATTTTTATGTATAAGGTGTGTGATTTACAGAAGGCGAGCGCTGCAGCATGTGCTTTTATTTATTTAACTCTTCAATCGAGTGCCCCATCTCGTGCCCTTTAAAGTCCATGACAAGGGTTTCACTGGCTCAGAGGGGACAAGATCAGTTCCTTCCAGTGTTCTGTATTACTGTTTCGTTCGATCTGATAAAATTTACTATTGGACCTCTTCAGGAGACTGTGGAATGGAAACACTCTTAAGACTGTGAACTTCATCGTTCTTCTAATGTCATATATGTACTGATACGTTTAATTGTCTTTGATCTTTCACGAAATCCACTTGAGTTGTAGTTTAGTGTACAGACTTTTGATTTGAAAAGGTCGGTGTAGAGATTCCTTCTGAAATTGTATTGCTATAGTGTATGTTTCAATTAATTAATTTCCTTTTCTTTTTCTTCTGAGGCAAATGAATAGACCTGTACCAGTGTTTTGAAGTTTTGCTTACAGGAAATGATGACAAATACCATACATTGTTCCAAAAAAGTCAGTTTTGGAGTCTGAAGTGAAATACGCTTGGCAATATTACTGGAAGGGTAGAACCTTTATTACTGAGCTGTAGTCTTTGATGAGCTGCAGGTATTCAATAATGATTTGTCCAATTTAAAGAAGAAAGGCAATGGGATTCTGCCCTCTGTGTTTTTTGCTTGTTTTTCAGCTAAACTTAGTGCTGTAGCTTTGTCACAGCAGACAACTCCTGTCTTCTTGAGTCTCAGCATTACAAAAAGGGAAGTTTGCATTTATTAGGTAGTTCAAAGTACAGTATTCCATGGTTTGGTTTGAAGTCCAGGCAGTCTTTCCTTGTGGGAGGCAGGGTCTGCTTGTTACACCTGCAGTGTTTGTGTTGGTGGGGCAGGGTCTTGCACCCTGACCAGGCTTTTGTGACCATTCAACAAGAAGGCAATCTCTGGTTGTCACATCTTTAAATCCTAGTCAAGCTTGCACGTTAAAGTGTGGTGCACATGTAAGGAAATGCTCGATAGGGAAAGTTGCTTGCATTTTCATTCTTTTACCATAAATTGTCAGGCTTTTAAAAAGTCAATTCCCTAGCCATTGTTGCAGGTATGTAGTAAATAAAAACACATTGCATTCTGTCATTTTCTGGCTTTGACTGAATAGCACTTTGGTGAGCACTGGCAGTTCTGTTGTCTGTTTCTGTGAGGATTGTTACCCATCTGAATTTGACAGAAGTGAAGTTACAGGACCTGAGAATCACATCTTGGCTGTTACGGTTAACTGCGATTTTTTCCCCTTGGCTGGGGTTAATGGGTGATTCTGGGGCAGTGGGTCTGCTGGGACAGAGTGGGTCTGTGAAACTGTTTGTTTGGCCTTTTGACTGATGGCACAATTTTTTCCTGGAAATCAATGCAATGTGCTTGATCCTTACAAGGTTCATTACAGTGAAAGAAAGTCTGAACTAATCTGCTTTTAAAAAAAGCAGCAGGGGAGGATAATCCTCCTTGGAGCTGCTGATACAGCTGATTGCTGAGCGGTCTTGAAGACAAGAGTGCAGAACTTCTCTCTGTACTAAACAATAGATGGTACAATCCAGGCTAGAATGAAGTTTTTTGAGGCTAACACAGAAGAGCAGAATTAGATCCCTTTCTCTCTTGCGTTGGTCTTTGACAGCTGAGCTGCCTTGAACAGAGCAGAAGTGCTTCTTTGTGAGAGATATATATAAAAAAATTCAGAAATTGCTGTAGATTTGCTGCCTGGGGTTTAAATGCAAATTACACTATTTTACTAATTAATATCTTTCATTTTAGGTAATGCAGTATATAAAATAGGACATACCATTTTGGGCTTTTTGGTTAGGAAGAAAACTGCTAATTGTGAAGTGTAATGGCAGAGAGCCAAGGGCACTGCTATCAGACTTCAATCTTGCCCAGATCCTTGGACCGATATGTTAGAATCACACCAGGGATCTGTTTCTGTGAGAGTTTTAATTAACCTTAGAAGACAGAGCAGGGTCACCTCCATGTTGCTGTCATGCCTGAATTTTGCTTCTGCATCTCATACTTTAGAGAGTCTTCTTTGCATAGATGCTGTTTTCTGAAATCAACAAATGGTTTTTATCACCGGGACAAAACTCTTGGGGTTTGTATTTCTTTATCTGGTCTCTGGCCTTTCTTTTCTCACAGTTTGTCACAGACTTGGTCTGTCCAGACTGCTGAGAGCCAGTGTGGAAGGGGCTGAGCTGGTGGTGAACTGGTGCTGGTGCTGCTTCTAAAGTTGTCCAAGACCAATCTTCAGAAATACTACCGAAATACTGTAGGTGTTTTAAATATGTGATATACATCTTCAGTATGGGAGATCTGGAAGTGGTGTGTACCTACTAATATATTCTTGAACATTATTTGGGATTCTGTCAGTATATAATAGTATGTGACCTTTCGTAAGCCACTTAGTGACCCAATACTTCTGCTTCAACCTGTAAAAAAAATAGTCTCATTCTAATTGGTATTGCACATTTTAAGATACTCACATTAAAACTACTATGTAAATGCATAGTATGGTATTAGACATAAAAGGGTCGAACTGCTGAAAGAGCACACTGGAAGAATGAAGGAAAGGAAATCCAACAACTGTGTGCCCCCCCCAGGGAATAGACAGGAGGCTAAGAGTGGTTTATAATGGTAGGTGCATTACTCACAAGGTTATAATTTATTGGCTCCTCTGTTTCCATTACCACTGTCGAATTGCTTGGGGAATTCACGTTCTGTCAAAGTAAATGGCTCCCTTAGATTGTTGAGGCATTATGGTAAATCTGTCTTCCTTACTGAGTGTGGAGTTTGTGTTTTTCTTTAAAAAATATTGCAGTTTATCACTTAAATTTTTTTTTGCAGGAGTTCTTAAGATCTAATAGCCACCTAAGTGCATGCAAGTCTTTAGTAATTTCCTCCCAAATCAGGCATCTTCCACTCCAGGTGCAAGGCTTATTGCTTGCTTGCTTGTAATACAAACTGAGACCAACATTTGCATGAAAAAGAAACAATCTAGAAAAACAAAACATGTCTCTCCTTTTTCCCAGAAGAGAGAACATGGCTGAAGTGATGGATAGGGATGTGGTGTGTTACCAGATAGGGTTGTAGGTAACGGTGGAGAGTAAGATGTGCTCATAAGGAAAATGATGTGTCAGCGTGCCTGAGCGAAGTGACGGATGGGCTGCACTCCGCTGTGTTGCACTGGATGCAGCTCCTGTGTGTCAGCTTTGCAGAGCTATTACACTGTTTCAAGTGGAAGGCTGCCATTTCCTAGCCCTTGGCTTCACGTGAGTTTTGCGAGCAGAGGGAGCAATGCTAATTTGCTATATAAGCTTTTCAGCTGCTCTGTTTGTAGGAATTCTCCAAAAGAGATAGTCACTTTTGTAAGAGTTCTCCCTCATCCTAATCTGGGTACAGAGGATTAAAGGCGTAGGCCTCACAGAAATTCTCTGCTGTCCGAGTTTCTTTCCTTCTTGGATACATTGTCTATCAGGTGAAGATCCCACCCTGGGTTACACAAGAGGAAGAGGTTGGAGTCTGGGATTTATGTGCATTTATATATATTATGTCAGCAGTGGATTGTGTAGGGAGCACACTTTGTGTTGGACAGAGGAGACTCTTCAACTTGCCTTTTTAATAGTCAGATTTGCACAGACAGGAGTGCCATTCACCAGCATGCCACGTACATAGCCCCATGGACTTACTTTTGTTCATTCTGTTTGATTTATTTGCTTCTGATGCTGTAGTTTGGTTGGTCAGCACTTGAACTTTGTCATAAAGCCGTCCAAAAAGAAGTAACGTTCCATGTGTCAAAGGCTCTGATCTTGAGGATTTTTTTTGTCTGGCAGATGGCTAAAAATGTGTTTCGACACAGGAGATTAACTACCGTACTAAAGGATATTGAGAAAAATATAGCCAGGAGTATTTAAAACCCCAGCAATTGAAGCTGTCCTCACAGAAATGAGTGAGCATAGGAGAGGGGATTGCTGAGGGGCTTTGTCAGAAAAATTCATCATTCACTGAGCTCTTATGCTTTTCAGAAATTGTGCCATTTGCAGGTGTCATCTTCATGTCCATTATGTCTCCCAGAAATTGAGATTTTTACTCATCTTTGGGTGATGATATTTTACTTGCAAGCTAGCAAAATGCCAGATGGACCTGATGTGACCAAAGGGTGCCAGTGTTGACAGTGGACTTTTCCTTCTGAATTGGGATGGCTGGCAGTGGCTCAGTTTCACCCAAAAAAGTTGTGGGGCAGTGGAGAGGACTTTGTGCCACTAGCCCCAAACTCTCCCTATTAGTTTGAGTCAGTGTGACTTGCCTCTGTAGGACTCCTCTTGATGTCCAATGCGAATGCTAAGTTTAATCCCTGCCTGTCATCCTTCTGAATGATTCATGACGAACGCTGGTAACGTTTAGCATATGACAACGTTCCGTGTTCAGTAGCTGGTTACTCAAAGACAGATGGATAAGCTTGCTCGACTCAGCCCTAAAGAGCTTGTGCACGTTTCAACCCTGGCAATTTTTGCCCATCTCCCCTAAATCTCTGCTGTTTGCTCTTTGGAAAGACAGCGCTGCTGGGGTTTCAAGGCCCATGCAGAACATGGTCTAGTGAGCTGCATGACCTTTCTGAGCTTCACATTTCCCAGCTGAAAACCTGCGCTGGTAGCACTCACCCACCCTATGTGCTTCTCAATCTTCAGAAGGAAGCTGCCCTACAAACACAGAGTTATCTTACTAGGGAGGCTGGGATTTGGGGAAATTAAAAAGTGCCAGCTGTATGCATTGAAGCTACGATGGCTGTTTTCTGCTGTTCAGTGGGGTTTGGCAGAGATGCTGCACTTCGTTTGTGGGGAGCGTCGGCGCAGGGATGCAGCAGTGTGCGCTGCCTATGGACTGTAACAGTACACTGTATTCCTTGTTTCTAATCTTATCAGTTCATGTTCAGGCAGACTCCTGGTTCTGGCTGGGTGCCCAACAGGTCAGACAGGCTGCAGGCACTGGCTGTTAAGGCCGGGAGCCTGTACTTGCAGGTCAGGGGGAGGCTACGCATGCTCTTTCTAGACGAAGCTGTGTCCGTACGATCAATAAGCTGCCACCTAAAGTGCTACAACAATATTTTATTTATGTCATGGAGGACTTCTTTCTCTGAGAAGGTATTTTCTTATAGTGTAGAGCTATTTTTGTCTTCTGTCTCATAATTTTAGCTTAATAATCCCATTGCAGTTTCAACTTGAAAAGTCTGTCTGGGTACTTCTTGAGTTTTGCACTGTTATATTTATACAGTCCCCTCTAACTCATGATTCAGTTGAGTATTTCATGCTTCTTCTGTTAAGAAACACTGCTTAAATTTCAGGTTAAAAATATAGTTCCCTCTTGCACTTCCATGACCTGCCTGAAATATTTTTAACCATGAGATGCCACTTTCTTTTGAAGATGTAGATCACTCTTTCTTAGAAGCCTTTCCTTAAGCTTCAGAAAATATTATAACTAATATTTCACTCTGATTAATGTGTTTAAGCATTGCAGCATTGTAATTGATGACCTCTAGAGCACTGGATTCATTCAGAGTTCAGGAACTTTGTGACTTCTACAGACCAAAACTGCTGGGGATGCATGCGGTTTCAGCTTTCCAGCATTCTCTCATCACATATCAAGCTGAATTTTTGCAAGTGTTTTCAATGCAGTCTTGTTAAAATCTGATATTTTATAACAGGTTTTACCAATCTGCCATAAGCTGTCATGGGAAGAACTCAAGATTAGTTCTAATAGGACAGGAGAGCCTGGACAAAGATAAACTATGGGATTTGAGAAAGTTGCATGACCTTGGCCTTGCCCAGCTCCCACAGCAGCTGTGCTTCTGCAGCTGGGGAGGGAGCGACAGGGAAATACAGTGCCAGCTGAAAGCTACCTGTTTATCCCCAGTCTTGCACCAAATGAAACTGGTCCTAATGACAGAAGCCCCTTGCGTGGAGCAGATTGGTACTTTGGCTGGAAAGTTACTGGTCTGACTGCAAAAGGAAAAAAAAAGGGATAATTAAAAAATGAGAAAAATTTCTTTCTAGTGCATCATGCGAATGGGCCTGGGAACAGGTTTTCTCCATATACCAGCCCCATATCCTCTTTCTTCTGCCGGTTTGGATTCCTCTGACAGCTTGAGCCATGCCTTTTCCTGACTGTATAGGGTGGTGGGGGGGTTGCTGCTGTGCTAGTTTTACTTGTTTGGCTCCGTTACTGTCTTCCTCAGCAGTAATGTTAAACTTGTTACCTCCTCTTTGTGGGAAGTTTTGCTTATGTTGCTAGAGCATTGCTGAAAAACCTTTAAAATTGTTTGAATAGCTTTAAAAAAACCCCAGAGCATGTGCCTAATAATTTAATCTAATTGTCTTTGTCTGTAATTTGAATGGTTTTATTCAGTTAGAAAGAATAAACATTAATTTAATGATACATGTGCATGAGATGCCTTTTAGGTCAGGGGAAGAACAGAAGAAGGGAATATTACTTTTGGTATTAAAAAGACGTTTTGTTTTCAAAAGCAGAGAGAAAAATGTAAAACATCTGGGATCAAGAGCACTTGCTGCCCAGTCTTTTAAGCACAACTTCCTTTGGTTGAACAGAACTTATGCTCACTGGCTGCTGTTAGCTGGGGTCACCTGTGAACTCAGGCGATGGGCAGCTGAGTATCTGCCCAAAGGAGCTGATGGAGCTCTTCGGGGGTCAGGACTTGGCACCTGGCCCTGGGCTCAGTCTCCCACATCCGCAGGCCAGCTATTGAGGGGTTAAATAGTGAAAACCTTGTTCGGGTTTGTCTTATAAATGGTTTCTGGCACTTTTGAAGCATGGGTTGGCCCCTGCTGAAGTTTGGCTTCTTGTCCTGTCAGAGAGGTTGGGATTTTTGGTGTGACTGGTCTGTTTGCATGTGGTTGACCGAGGGCAGGGGTTTCTGAGGGACGCACGTCCTCATGAATTCTTTAAAGCTGTTCCTGCAGCAGGTCTCCATCTTGTCCCATTTTGGAAACGGGAAGGCTTAGCTGTCTGGTTCACAGCACTGGGTGCCAGGAGAGGAAAGGCTGTGGGATTTGCTAATTAAAAAAAGAGAGATGGAACTGTTTTCTTTCACCGTGGTGTTTGCATAATACAATTTGACTCAGGAATGCTGAGGAATTTTCGTCCGCTTGCAATAGCAGTGGGACAAAGGTGCAGAACCCTTTCCTGCTTTGTGGCATTCAGCCTCTTTTTCTTTTTTTGAAGATACCTAAGGGTTTGTGGTAGGGAGGAATTTGTCCCTCGTGTTGGCTGTCAGCAGGAATATGATTTATCAGACAAGTGAAACTAATGCTGTATATGGTTAAGGAGAGCCTTTCTGTGCACAAAAATGGTATTTATGAGAAGAGTTTGCTCTCAGTCAGTGCTTAGAGTGTCTTTCTGCTGCTACAGCAACAGGCATGAGAGTCTGATTATTCAGGCAAGTTAGCATTAATTTTTTTCCAAGTTTTTAAAAAATTTAATCCAAACCAATATGAATTTGCCATTGCTGATTTTAGAGTGGTCTGCTTGTATAAGATAACAAATTCCAGTTTTACTTTAAAGAGGAAGTATTTTAACAGAAGGCTGGCAAGATTGTTATCAAAATGCTAATGATCATTTCTCCTACAGTCTCAGTTATTTTCAGAGAGAGAACTACAATAGACACACAATCTGAATAATATTGATTTTAATATGTATTACTGTCTCATTAAGATGTTACAGTCTTTCCCCTTCTGGACAAAGGTTCATTAATTGCTGCAGTTGATGTATCATTAAAGTGGGTTTAGGTGCAAGATGAGTAGAGGGAAAGAGAGATCTAAAGTGTTGACTGTGCAGTAGGGGATGGACTTTGGGTTAAGATACTACAGTCCTAACCAAATGAAAGGGACATGGCTGTGTTTGTTGTGCTGCCTCCTGATTGCCTTCCCTGCGACAGCTAAGTTAGCCAAACACAGGCACTATTGTATTTACTTTCCTAAGTGATCATTTCAGTAAATATTATTGAGCATGTTTATTTGAGGATTAATTTCAGGCTAGTTCCAATAAAAACCTCCTCTGTGATTTACTAAAAAAAGACGTAATTTTATGAATTTACTTTTAAATTTCTAATTTAATTTTTAAACAGCTTTTAGCAGGCTGCCTCTTTACTGTCTGCCTTCATATGTGTTTTGAAATACTTTTATTTCTGCTTGTACCAGGTTTACAATATTGTCATCCTTATAAGCAAATCAATATGTTTTCATTTCCAATAACAGTAATAATTTATGAATTTGTAATTATTTTAATGCAGTAAAGTAGAACGAATTAGAAGGAAGTAGAAGGAAGATTTTGTTTTGATTGTGTTTTGGTTGACTTCCATTAATTTATCTGAAAATAAGATACACACAAATATAGGGATGTATGTAATATATATATATAAATCTTCCTGAAGATACATTTTTTTGTCGGAAGGACCTGTTCCATGCATTCTTGTGTCCATATCCAATTCAGTAAACTGTGCATGACTGTCACCATGTGCCAGACATGGGTGTATGTGGTGTCGCGGCGCTGTGCCTGGTCCTGCTGCATCTCTGGGCGTGTGCCCACCGTGAACCCCTGTGGCAGAGCATAGGTCCTCGAGGGGTCATAGGTGTGCACACATACAGCCTCCTCTTGCACCCTGAAAATACGGATCTGTGCTTGTCATGTGAGGGAGAAGGAATGTCCAGCCAGGGCTTGGCTGGAGAGGAGGTGGGGGAATGGGTGCCAGCATGCTGCAAGGCACCAGTTCCTTGAGGATGCTGAGAGGTGTCGTGACGGGCCCTTCTGATCCTTGCTGCTGAGCCTCCTTGTGATTTCGTGCTAAAATGTCACGAGATGAGACACAGAAATAGCGCAGGCGTGCCTGGCAGAAGTGTGAGCTGCAGCATGCTGAGTGGGCAGGGTGCGTCAGTGCCGGGGCTGCTGCTCTTCGGCCAGCTCTACGTGGGGAGGGCGCAGCCGCGTGGGAGAGGCAAGCGAGGACGTCTTTGTGTCCAGTCCAGAGCATCTTGCATTTCAGCCAAGAGTTTTTGTGTGAAGAGCCTCATTCTTTTGCATACTTTCTTTCTAAAACAAATCATAAAACCCCCTTGGAGAATACAGTCATACACACGCATCATAAAATACAGTAAAATAATAGTTGACTACCACGAGGTGTAATTTTTTTGCTTATTCTGTTCCGCCATGTAGGTAATTATGGTATTAGATCTTAGTGGAAAACATCTGATTTTTTTTATTTCACAGTCATGTAGCAATGTAAAATCTGAACCAATCACACCTTTTAAATAATTAGTAAATTTTTTTCTAAAAGGAAAGCATGGTACCTTTGATCTACACTGCAGAAGGAAAAAAATATTTTTTCCTAGTTAGAGTTTTATCTGTTAACAGGAGTTCCTTTTATATGCAGTCAGTCTCACTTTTATCTGAATGTATATTTCCATGGTGGTTGCTACTGTTAAAAATAATTCAGTGCACTTGAAAGAAGAGGCTGTGTAGGTTTCAGCATCTGTAATGATATTGTTCAGACAGAGAGAGGACATTTTGTGCTTCTTAATAAACAAAAACCCAATGACCAGGTTTGAATGGCCATCTCCCCTTCGTCCCTGGCCTCTAAAACCAGGAAGCAAGTAGTTCAGGGGAAGGTTGGTGTCTTCCTCCCTTTGTCTTGTCAGCAGCACACTACAAGAAGTACAGAGGTGTTCAGGACCCACATTTGCTTTCCAGTTTTTTCACTTCCGATATTCATTTCATGAGAATTTTATATTGTTGAAGTCTGTTGCCAAGAATTGGTTTTGCCTGTTCTATTAAAAAAAACCAAACAACAAAATATAGCATTGAATTTGCTACCTTCTGTTTATGTAGAGCTGAGAGACAAGCCCTGTCTACCCTATGAATGGGAGCAGGAAATAGGTTTGGTGCCTCGAATCACCATGATTGTCTGAGCGATTCAAGGGAGTTTGTCATGCTGTTTAGTGTATCTCCTCTCCCAACTGTTTCACCCATCCCTAAAAAGTTACCAAAAATAGGAGCACCAGAAGCAAACTGCTCTGTTAGTAGCAATAACAGAACATCCAGGAAAGATCTGTGTCATCGTGCCCTTCCTACAGCCCTTCTTCACCATTTGAAGACATCCAGCAGTCAGGAGTGGGCAGGAACAGCCCACCCAAGGGCTAGGCTCTGGTTCTCCTGTCTCCTTTTTCTCTCCACGTGCATCCTCACTTTTCAGTGGGCCAGGGCACCTGCCGGTGCCTCCACTCCTGCTTGTTGAATTGTTAACCTCCCAAATTAGCACATCCAGTCTAGCCTATATTGCAGAACCCAGCTTTCAGGATGAGTATTGCCGCTTTTTTTTCTCTGTGTGATGAGCTCAGAGAGGGACCCAGAAGATGAGCTCCTTCCACGTGGATGATTAATTGCTTCGTGAGTCACTTGTGATGCTAGTGGTCAGGGACCCTGGGAGAGGGGGGTGCTTGGCGGTAGCTAATGACAGCATGACTGTACCATGTGTAGTCATACTGAAAGGCAGCACAGGGCTGGGCAGAAAATGAGAGAGGATCATTTGGGATGTTTGGTTTGCTGTGGGAGTAGGGCTTGTGTGATAGCTTAATCTTAAAAATATGGGGGGAGTATTTAGGGGAGAATTTGCCCTGACAGTGTTGTAGGTTGGCATTCAAGTGCAGTCAATAATAACACTAATAAGATTTGGAGACCGTGCTGAACTATCTGTTTTTTCCTTTGTTCCCCATTCTCTGAGCTCAGAAACCTTTGCTGCACCAGGGATGTGACCAGCTGTTGCTGATGAGCATCTTCCTCATTGCTACAGCTGAAAAGGAGTCGGTGGTCTTGTGTCGTGTCATATTTGTCATAGAATTAAAACTCCCTAGACTCAGCCTGCTTTGACCACTCTTCACATAGGCCACTACCCACTTAGAAAACAGAGGCGGGGGCAGCTGTCTCCTGCTGATGAACATGGGAGGAGAATTCAGAGTGCACAGAGGTGACAAAAAGGGGCACAGTACAGAGGAGCAGAGGGGATGTTCCCAATGGCTGATGTTCTTCAGTTCTTTGCAGGTCTTTGTTTTTCATCAAATGATGCTTAAAAACTCCAGGAGATACTCCATTTATTCCAGCCTCCTTAATTTGTTTTGGCTTTTTATTAGTTAGATTTTATACAAAATAGAAGTTTAAATTCTGCCATTCTCAAGTGAAAGAATGAATGGAAATGACCTTAAGTTGCACCAGGAGAGGTTCAGATTAGATATCAGGAAAAAAAAAATTTCACTGAAAGAGTGGTTAGGCATTGGAGTAAATTGCCCAGGGAGGTGGTGGAGTCACCGTCTCTAGAAGTATTCAGGAGGCATCTGAATGTGTCACTGGGGATGTGGTGTAAGCGCGATTATGGTGGTGCTGCATTGATGGTTGGGCTGGATAACCTTGAAGGTCTCTTCTAACCTTGTTGATTCTGTGATTCCCTCAGTAATACCACTCCTGTAGTGGGTAGTGTCTACACTAGAGTGCTGCCCCGCCAGATAGGGCCTTTCCTGTTTAATTTGATCATTTGAAAATTAATTAATCTGGTTATGAAAATTGTGGTGAATGTGAGGTGGGGTTTTTTAGGATCTTGGATGTAGGAGAAGTATATTCTGTGTAATACTCTCCATAGCTATCAGAGCAAGATTTGTTGATATGGGAGCTGGGGTGAAGAGAGTCTGAGCTCACAGTTAGAGACAGCAGGAAACTGGATAGAGTTGATGTTCCTCAGCTGGTCTAATGGTTTTGATGAACATATGCATCTTTGATCAAGTCAACTCTCGACTTAAGGGCTTCAGATAGTGATGCCAATTGCCCAAATTGGCAATTCCTGTTTGGTGCCAATAAATAAAAGCCAAACACTGTGCAAAGACTGTGGTCAGCCTGAAGTTATCTCATTAGTGTGTAAACTCAGAGCAATTGGCAGCGAGCAGATAAAGACCAGAATGAATCTCAGGTTAAATAGTTAGTTAATCTCAGGTAAAAGGTTAGTTTGTGGGGGGGTGGGTGTGGTGGTTTTTTTTTTTCCTCCCCTGAAGAGTTTAAAAGAGCATGAAAAGATGCCAGTGTAGCAGTATTTCATTTTTTGATGTCATGTAGCTGCAGACCCAAGAAAGGAATAGTATGGGGAGATCCTGATCATTGTAATGTTCAGTATCCTAGCTGTTTAGTAGCTTTGTCTGAGTCAGCTTCAAATAAGCACTGTTCTGGTTTTTGTGGCTTTTTTCAGTAATTAATGAAGGAATGTGAGTAATCTGCTACTTGGCAGATCTGCTCTTTTGGACTCTGACTCAGTTTGGTGGGATGTGTGAGAAATCACTACCACAGTAAGTAGCAATATCGTAGCACCTCAGCAGAACCATTTTTGAAAGTGTTGCTGGAAGGCAATAGTCTCCTTCGTAGGAAGAAAAGCTTGAGGAACATCATTCAAATAGCTTTACTTCATTGACCTGGTGAAAATATTATTCAAGATAATGGTTTGTGCAGATGGAGTTGCTGTAGTACTTCACTGTAGGTGTGTCAGGTGTTACTATTTTCTGCTCTGCATGCCATGAATAGATTTGCTTTTTCCCTCTTATTTCATGTATTTGCTTTCTTTGCATATGCCAGAAACAAAAGGAAGCAATTTTGGCATGAATAAAGGTCTCACGTGGAGGCTGTGTTCCCGTCATCATGTTCCTCATGGGTTCAGGCCATGGAGCAAGTTTGCTCTCTTTAGGGTGTGGGAGGATACACTGTGTTTTCACTCAGGTTTGATGGGAGGTGACAGCTCAGGAAAGCCACATGGCCCACGCTGTGCCCTTCTGGTGTCCCGTGCTGTTGGTGCCCCTTGCCGCTTAACATCTGCCAGGGCAGCAGCAGGTCAGTCAGATGTCCCCATTGCCATTGCCCTTGGGACTCCTTGGCATTGTCTCTGCCCCATTGCCATCACCCCTTTGTCCCAGGATCCTCTCTGCGTGGGGCAGCAGACAGCCTGTGGTGCAGAGCTGTTTCTGAGTGGCTCCAGACACTCCCTACCCATTTTGCATGTGAGCAGCATTGGAGCAGAGATGGACCAAATTAATGACCAATGGCCAAGTGGAGATGTGGACACCATACGTTCCTTAGGGTTATTTATTTGGACTAGTGCTGATCAATATCTTTATTAATAACATAGACAGTGGCATTGAGTTCACTCTTAGCAAATTTGCTGATGAGTCTTCAAGTCAAATGGTGCTGTTGATAAGCTTGAGGGAATGGATGCCAGCCAGAGGAACCATGACAGGTTTGAGGAGTGCATCCATGTGAATCTCATGAAGTTCAGCCAGGCCAAGTGCAAGCCTGGAAATTCAACCATGTCCTGACTTGCATTCAAAGCAGCATGGGCAGCAGGTTGAGGGAAGTCATTCTGTCCCTTTAGTCCACTCTCATGAGACCCCACCTTGAGTTCTGTGTCCAGCTCTGGGGTGCCCTGTACAAGACAGATGTAGATCTATTAGTGTGGGTCCAGAGGAAGGCTGGTGCACCTCTCCTGTGAAGACAGACTGAGAGATTTGGGCTTGTTCAGCCTGGAGAAGAGAAGGCTCCAGGGAGACCTTATTACAGCCTTTAGTACCTAAAAGGGGCTTATAAGGAAGGTAGATATATAGAGACTTTTTTGCCAGGGCCTGTAGTTACAGGACAAGGGATAATGCCTTTAAACTGGAAGAGGGTAGATTTAGATTAGGTAAAAGGAACAAACTCTTTACTATGCGGGTGGTGTGGCACTGGAACAGGCTTCCCAGAGAAGTTGTGGATGCCTCATCCCTAGAAGTGTTCAGGGCCAGGTTGGATGGGGCCCGGAGCAACCTGGTCTAATGGAAGGTGTCCCTGCCAATGGTAGAGGGGTTGGAACTAGATGATCTTTAAGGTCCCTTCTGTCCCAAACTGTTCTGTGATTCTGTGACTCTAAGACCACAGAATGGGCACAGAAAATAGGATGTGGCAGACACAGCTACAGTGAAAAATAAATATTGTAAAATGCATGTGTATGTGTTTTATGAGGTTACAGTAGTTCACATATGTACTGTTGATTCTTCAAACATCTTGATGCAGTATGAGGATGCTACAAGGAAAATTGCATTTTCGTGCTGAAAGGTTTCTTTGGGTATAATGCTTCCAAATTGAATACAGAATTGAATAAAAATGGAGTAATTCTCTTATCTTTATTCCATCATGGCTTTGCTGGAGGAATTCTTTTGATTTGCAGAAAAGTTTATAGTGGAAAAATCGTTTGACATTCATAACAAGCATAGTCTCATCTTGAATGGATTGTTTAAATTTTGCAACAGGGGTGTTCTGTTTCTGAACAATAATAATAGATTCTTGACCTTACGTTACAGTTTCTCGTTCTTCAATAAATAAGGGAATCTTTAGTTAATGTTTCTTAACTCCACTGAATCCTTCCTAGAAAACAGTAAATATCAGTGCTTCCTTTGTGGATGAGAAATTAAAACATGACCAAAGTGACCCACTGCCAGCACGGCAGAACCAGGGAGTGATCACACGCCTCCAGACTTGAGCACTGTGCTGTTGTGGCACTTGATGCACTCAAGCTCTTGTCATCATCCTCGTGTTTGGAAGGAGCGTGACAGACATTTCACACAAGTTCCACCTCCTTTACTGTGTACTACAGCTCTGTTTGGCTTATATCCAAGTGTAGTTACTTCAGTTGCTGAAATTGTTTTCCTGTTCTTTTTCCTAGTATTAAATTGCTGTAAAATTAACTGGAAAACTACTATTATGTACCCTGTTTCTTTCTTTTGTCTTCACATTCTGGGTCTTTTTTGTTTGCATGTGTTTATTTTTCTTTTATTTTCTCTTCTATTGCATTTGTGAAGCTTTTGTTCTCAATTTTCATGTCATTTGACATATGAGAGAAGCCAAATAAAATATTTCATTTTTCTGTTTCAAGTTAAAAACCAGTTTTTATGCTGAACAATAACTGTATTACAAGGAAGCCTGATGTGCCCTCAGTGCCATTACAATATGTTGAATGAAAGGTAATTTAATGGAAACAGCAGAGTATTTGAAAGTTCACTGCATGAAAATTGGATTTTTGCCTTTTATTATTTACATTGCACCTTATTCATATTTAAGGCCACAGGGATTATCATCCTTCTTAATGGCTTTATTTAATAAAGACTTTGCATTTCACAGTATAGGATCTAGCGTGGGCTTCAATCTGTTATCAGGATTTCAATTAACTAGCTTTAGCTTCAGTTGACCTATAAATCCGATAAATATATCTAAATAATTAATTTGCTTTCACTGGCTGGTAGTGGCTACTTTTAAATACAGCTGCTATGTACTTAGCTGCTGAATGATACAACCATGCTCATAACTTGCTTTTATTCTTATTATTCTTAAAGATGACAAGTGTCTCTTAAAGTGACTGGCTAAGACAGGACTGGTCTCTTAATGTAAAAGACCTTGTAGGGGAGCTGTAGTTATGTCTAACAACCATTGTGTCTGGGATGCAAGGGCACCTTGAATTTTGGGAGGAGAGGTTAGGAACAGGCAGCTGTTGTATATCGACACATCCCTTAACTGGACTGAAGGGCTTTGCATCATCCTTTGACTGTGGTTACGTATATTGTAAACTTAGAATATGTATATTGTAAAGGGTTGGATGTAGTCGATTCCAGGGTGGAAAAGTGGTGATAAATACAGGAGACTTAATGAAATTCTGTTGCTGTTACATTTTGGTCTTCCCTTCATCTGTGCAGAATCATGCACTCATGTAACTTTGCAGTCAAGGTTGGGGAGTTTTTTGAGTGATGTTTAAATCTTCTTGCTAAGCACGCAAAACAAATAATGATGTTAATTTTTTGCTGCACCCTTCTGGATACAGAGGAAGGCTGAAACTTGATTTTAAGTGAGCCTTATAAACAGGTTTGAAAAGGTGTGTCTCAAAAGTATGGAGATAGGGTCTAGCACTTTCAATATTTCTTCTTGTAAATTCTTTCTCTGCACACCAAAATATTGATATGCTGAAGTAAGGAATCAGCCTCACGCCAAGCTCTGGGGATAAAACAAGTACCAAATAATTAGTTCTGTGGGAGTCATGAAGCATGAACATACGGCCAGCCTAGACATTCACTAAAGCTGCCGCCCCTGTCCCAAAGGAGAAGAGCAGTCGGCACCCTGGAGTCACAGGAGAAGCCGTGCCGGCCCCTCGCTGCTGCACACCGGGGTGCTCAGAGATCCACCCAAGAGCCGCAGGATGATATCCAGCTTGCACCTGTGGAAAAGTGCTGTTGATCTGAGGTTCCTGGTCTTTTCTAAGTTATTCCTGCTGGCTCACATCCTGAGCAGGGAAGATTTGAGACCTTCAGGGATCTGCAAAGACCGGGACACCAGTCGAATTTAAAATGCTTAAGTTGCAATACCTAAAGCCTTAAAGATATTTTCTGCCTATCAGTGCATGATTAACGGAGTGTATGTACTCAAAGAGAAATGTAATATTTATTAAACATAGTTAATTTAGACATTTTGGCACTTGGTATGCAAAGATTATGCATTTTTCCCAGGAGTTATGTTAATTATTTCAGCATGATAACTTTAATTTTAAAAGGGTTTTTCTTTGCTAACGGGAGGGTTATATATGCGTGTGTGCAAGGAGAACTTTAATTAAAATTTCAGTTCTCCATTGTTTCAGGAGTTTAGAATGCACTTTCTTGTCTGTGAGTAAAAAGACTGCTTATATTTAGGGCTCAAAGGGTTAATATGTGAAAATGAACACATTCAAGGTTATATTGCTGACAGCTCCATTGTGTTGGCAAAGGAAAAAGATGAAATACGGCCTCAATTTACTTCTCTTGCTAAATAGTATTTTGTTCTGTATTGTTAGAAGAAATAATTCCATATCTGGAGAAGATGGAAAACATGGAAATCATGATGCTGCCTCTGCTGACCTTAATATAATTTTTTTTTAACTATTTCTTTACCAGCCCTCCTGAAAGGCTTGAAATAGAAACAACTCTTATTTTGCTGAGGAAGGTCTGGGAATTTGAAATGTGATCCTCATTTTAGGTGCCTGCTGCAACAGATAAAATATGGGGAGTTCTAATGTTTGTCTGTACATCTGGACACTGGGAAACTGATGCTCTTAGATATTTATGCCATGGAAAAATAGGACATGTTCAGTAAGTTTGCAAAATATTAATAATTCGGTACATTTAATTTAGCCATGGTATAGGAGATTGTTGCCAGTGCTAGAGAACTGATGAATAAATGGGATGAAGGAAAGCAAGGTAAGATTTTGTGTCAAAGCTCTGTCTGTTTCTTGTAGGTTCCTAGAAGTTCTTCTGAAAACTTGCTTCCATGAATTTGAATGGAAAAGGAGAAACCCTAAAAAAAAATCTGTTCCTTTCCTCTTAACAGATGTTATTGTTTATAAGACAGTTTTAGTAAAAATACATATGCTGTAAATCAGTGGAGTAAGCTCCACCCATGGAGTACAACAGCCCTCCAGAGAACCCAGAAGAAGGGACAGCAAGGTAGCTTCCCTCCTTGAAACCTATGATTAAGGATGCTGTAATCATTTTCTTGGGAGATATTCACTTGTGCCTGCACCGCCTTCTGCTGTTGAAATCCTCCCAGAATAGTCAGGGCCGGAATAAATCCCTGCGCTGCTGCAGCTGTCTCGGGTTTCCTTTGGTGGTGCTCTTGGATGGGGTTGTCACCTGTCCCTCTGAAAGGGTTAGGATTTGCCACCCAGAAGTTAACTTGCTGAACCAGTATATAAATATCATGGACATGAGCAACACAAGTCCGAGGGAGCCACATCATTGGAAACTGCTCATCTGCTAACCACCGTCTCACAAAGCAGCTCCTGTAACAACAAGGAAAGCAAATAAAGAAGAATATAAATGTTTTGATTCAGGAGTTGCATTTTCCTTTGAAGGTTGATATCAAGGGGTCAGTCTGTTAAGAAGGAAACTTTGGTCTCACTTCAACTCAATGCGTCAGTGAACCTTTATTTCATTATTTTATTTAAATATAAAACTTTGCTATTTTTACCTTAAGAATACACAATGTTACTGATCAAAATTTGTCTTCTAAGACAAACAGATTCATCTGTAGCTAATAGAAGCACTCTATTGCTCCTATACAATGCACACACCTCTTTGTCTTGGGTGTTTGTAATCAATCTGTTTTTCTGTTATTTGCCAGTGGAAAGGCCCTGGCTCATTTCTTTCTAGTGAATCATATTTTGATTGTCTCATTTCCTACTGAAGTGAGTAAAGCTGATCTGGGCATACAAAGCCTGTAACTTCTACACATACGTTTGCTAAGCTGCAATGCATATTAATAAATTTTCTAAAATTATCTTCTACTATGAGCTTATTTAATGCACTGAAGCCTTCTAAATGAGTTCCGAATAAATGATAGGTATCCACATTCAATACTTTGTACCGGGTGCATTTGTATGAAGGATCAGAAGGAGGAGGCAACATGCTCTGGGTTTTTAGCCCAGGTTGTGGGCCAGGGACCAGGACTCCTGGGTCCATTGAGGAACATGCACACTTGATAGTATGAAAAAAGCCCAAAGAGTCCTTAACAGGTACCTGTAAAGAAGTGCAGAAAAAGGGCTGATGTGCCTCATGGGCCGTGTAGAAGAACTTGGGTCTGAATAGGAAGAGTGTGTGCCTGCACATTGCTGGTAGATCACAGAATCACGGACTGTTTGAGGTTGGCAGGGACCTCTCAAGGGCATCTAGTCCAACGCCCCTGCTCCCCTACCATCAGCTGAACAGAGGTACTGAACCATACGTGAGTGCAACAGAGGCTGTGCCAGGTCATGGCAATGAAGATAGTGGATTCAGCAGTAAGCAGTCCTTAAAACTGTAAACCTGTTGTTCTTGCATTGTTAGGACTTGCATCCCTCTTCGTTAATCTTTAAAGGATGCTTTTGGCTAGTTTCTTGTTTGGGTGTGTGTTTTAATGTTCGTATCTGTGTTATCAGCAATTGAAAGCAGAGATGGAAAGTGCAGCCACTTCAGTCACTTAGCTGTGAGAGTCTTTATTTCCTTCAGATTTTGGAAATTGTCACCTGTCCTGAAAATTTATAGTTTGTCTTTTCTTTTGGGCTACTGTGACTTAATCTCAAGTATTTGTAGCTATTATAGTTGTTTGAAAACAGGTTCAGCCAAATAAGAGAGAAATTAGCAGAGCAGATTAATAGCAGGGATTCCTTTGTTTAACTTTGCAAGGCTCGTCACAAGCCATCAAAGCAAGCAGTCACTTTGTCTGTAATATTGAATGGATGAATATTATAAACAAAGAGGTCGCCAAGTCTTACAGCCTAGTCTTCTTCAGAAACAGAAGGGCTTGACAAAAAGTTTTGGGACTAGAATATAGGTGTTTTATATATTCAGACATATGGGCTTCATAACTACTGTTCCCTTTGGTATTGGTGAGTTTTCTCAAAATACAGGAAGGAAACAGTTCTTGAAGGAGCCCAGATGTGACATGCAACCCATCTGTTTTTCTGAACCATTTCTCTAAATTAATTCCATTGCTTCCCAAGTAGAGTTGATAATAGAATGTTGAAAACAAGAGTATTTCAGAACCAGTTTTGAAAGGGGTTCCCAGTGGCCTGTTAGAGATGCAGGTATTCTGATGATAATTCCCCATTCTCAAGTGAAGTATTCTCTTAAGGCCCTAGTTCAACAGAGGCTTTAAATGCATGCTTGTGTTACAACAGTTTTGCCTGTGGTTAATTCTGGTAGTGTGTTCTCAATTAAACATGTTTCTGATGTGTCCTCTGCAGAAATAAGGGGCTGACTTGAGGTTAGAGATAATTTCCTCTGAGTAGCTACTGAACTCTGTTCAGGCTGTACCTGTCTGCATCTATTTAGCACAAGGCAGTGCCTTATGTCCTCCTATAAGGCATTGTTTAAGAAAACAGCTGAAGTCTTCTACCTGACTAATTCATAAGAGAGGAGCTGAAGTAGCTGGGAAAAAAGTAGAACTATAAAATGTAGTTTTGGGGTTACTGCTCTTTGTCAGCTGTTGGAGGGAGGATGAGCATTGCAAGTGTCATAGGCATCTTTAATTATATATGGCCTACTTCCTGAAATATTCAGAAGAAAGCGAGATATGAAGTGACAGTTCTGGTTGGAAGGTATAAAGGTTATTCTTAAATATCAACAAGGTGATTTCCCCTACTAGGTTCTCCATCTAGCAGAATAACTGGATTGCTGCGTTTACAGGAAAAAAATGTCAAAGCAGTTCTTTCACCCATGCATCTTCTTTCACCCATGCCTCCCTTGCCATCCCACAACAACAATCGGTGTAGATGTGTCTTAAAGTCGTAAGGACTGCAGGTGTGAAAAAATCCTGGCTCCTGATGAGGATCCAGGGAGTGAAGACAGTGATTTATAGGACAACATAAGCCTTGCAGAATTCAGAAACAAGTGTACTCTTCAGTTTTAGATTTGATGAGTCCTGGGAGCCCTGCAGGACTGGTGAGTCCCATAAACCATATGGTTAGCAAGTTGTGCAAATTCCTGTCTGAAACAAATGTAAGAATAGAACTGGTTTTAGCACTTTGTTTTTTACTGCCTGTGCTTACATTAGGATTGTGTTAGAAATAGGAACACTAACTTTTACAGCTGGCAGCAGGTGGAATATGACGAACAGAAGGATTGTGTTCTGGATGTGCAGGGGAAAGGCAAGATGCAGATTATGGGACTTAAAGGGTCTGCTCTTTTAATGACATAACTCATTTAAGTGTGGCCCAGCAGTAACCCCCTACAGGCAGTCATCAGTCATTTCTCACACTCAAGACTGTCACTGGCTCGGTGTGTGTCCCGCTCCCAGCCTCTCACGGTGCTGCTGTCACACGGGGGTGGTGAAAGGGGAGGAAGGGTGGTGGTACCTTGGTGAACTGAACAACTGCAGTGTCATCCTAGTCCCCCCATCTCTGGCAAGTGCCTTTCACTGAATTTCATTTCTCATCCCCTGTGCAAGCAGGGAGCAACCTCTCTACATTACCAGCCTGCACCACACACTAGCTGCTCAGACATGGCAGCATTTTCTTGAGCCACTGCTGCCCTGTGTCCTGCCTTCTCTGCAGGTTGCTAATGTGTTTCCCTGTCCCTGACACTGGCTCAACTATATGTGACCCTGCAGTGCTTCCTTCCTGTGTGCCCAATTATGTTGTTCACTGCAGGTGTCCTTATTCACAGACACATTTAGCTGCTCTCATACCAAGCCTCTTTTGGCCATCTTGTATTTCGAGCCAATTCATGGTCATTTTTAGGAAAAGGTCCCAAACTAAAACCTTGCTTTAACCAGATGACTTACTTGGAAATTTACTTGCAGGATGCCTGGTGTTTACTAATTCTACCTAGTGGTTGCTGTTGTCTTGCCAGCAAGTACCTTGGTGCCTGTGGTGCATTGGATGGTCTTACAGACCACTCCTTCCTCAGGGGTGACATGTTGTGACCAAGCAGGACCCTGATCACTTTTGGTGCCTCCTACTAATTCACATGACCCTATTAAAAGGGGGGTAAGGCAGTAGAGCACTCTTGGCCTTTGTTTGCCAACACTATATGCATGAATGGAGCTGCATTGTCATTGCCGTCAGCCTACTCTTATGGGAGACAACTGCAACAAAAAAGTCATTCTGGAAAGATCCACAAACCACCTGCCTCCTGATGGCCTGATTCAGCAGAGGCTACAAGTCACTTGCCAGCATTTGTTTATTACATGTAAGATCAAAAATCAGAAGGAGCAGGATGAGCCCTACTAGTGTTTATAGATCCTAAGGATAGCAGGGAAAAATACGGTACAATATATCCAGATATCCAGGAAAGCATCTCTGCCATCTGAGACTCTATTTGACATGAGGATGGGGACAGAGTATATCAGCCCAACATGTGAGGGGTTTTAGTGCCAGGGTGTGCTGAGCTGTGCCCTGGCTAGCTCCATTGCTCCAGTTGTGGGAATCTGGACAAAACCCGTATTTTAAAATTGTCACAAGCTGGCATTTTGTGAGGTGCCTCCTCCCATGATTTGGAAAAGCAGCTGATTCCCAACAAGCCTCAGCACCTGACTAGGTAAAATGCTGCTTTCTTACCCGTTTGGAGTCCTTGGAGTTCTGTATGAGGTCAAATTGTTCAACCAGACACTTCCTCCTGCACCTCCCCCCCGCCTCATTTTCGGTAGATATTTGCTGGCATGAAGAGCTGCAGAAGTAGCCTCAGGAAAAAAATGATCCTGAACGTGGGTCCTGCCTGGCTGCATGGGATTTAGGCACTTGGTTGCAGCTCTTAATTAAAGCCTGAATGGTGATGGGCCACGAGGGGTTTTTATTAGGCCTCTTGTGATTTTTAATTCTTTTTAACAACAAGGACAATAGGAAATAATTGCGTAGTCTGCATCAACAAAGTCTGGAGCAGATGATAGGGACAAGCTTCTGTGTCTCTGCTTTGTCCTTGGTCACAGCAGTGCTCCAGGTGCCTGGTAACGGAGTAGTCAACATCTTAGGTGTTTGACCAGCAAAATGTGAAGGAATGCTGGTGGCTTATCCCAAATATTGTTCCTCTGCCTGCTTTGTGTGGCTGTAAGTATATACATGCATATATAGGGACAATGTAGTTAAACATTTTCCAAAAGGTATGAACTCTCTGACTTACCATGAAAGTTCAGCCTGGAGTCTGGCTGTTTGATTTGTGTAGATACATTTAGGAGGAGGGAGGCTGATGTTATTTTCAGGTAACTGGCGTGCTCTGCTGCTGTTGGTACCATGTAGTTTGACAAGGGATAAGGGGCTTTTGAATATGTGAACACAGCTGTGCTTCACAGAGCAGTTGGGATGAGTTGTGGAGCCAGGAAAGATTGTGGTCCTTCTATGTGCTTGTTCAGTGATGAGTGTTTAACATTTATGTTGGTAGGTAAATCTCTCTTATGAAAAGCAAGCTTTAAAGGAAAAAGAAAGTCTCTCTGTTCGTAGCCCCAGACCTGACAGCACATTGGTTTTCATTATTACTTTTCTGCAGGCACCATTCTCTGTAAGAGATCCCAGTTTCTCTCACACCTGGCGATGCATTACTCTGTCAGTAGTCTCCAGGATATGTGTGTTTTTAAAAATTGTGTGTATTGAAGTTTTATGGTAAAAGCATCATGTGTTGTTTTTCAGATGTGTCAACCAAGGGCAAAAACACTACAAAGAAGGAAGGAAGAAAAAATTACATCAGAGCTGAATAATTTTTATACTCGATTGTTTCACAGTAAAATGTAGTACAGCAAGTATGCATAATTTACCTCTTCTTGTTGACTCCCTTTGCAGAACTGTATCTGAATCATTTCCTGTTAGTGAATAAAATCAAGAGGTTTTCAGGATTGTTTAGTCTGGGCAACTGGGAGTTGGTGTAGCTAATGTGTTCCAGGAGGTTAACCACTGTGAACTCTCTTGTCTGAGCCGTTTCCCTTTTTCGGGTGGTTTTTTACTGATACAGTTGCCTTTCAGGTAGCAAGTTATCAGCTGTCTCTAAGGTAATGTGAAAAATGAATCAGTGGCAATGTAAATCTCAAAAACCAAGTTTTACCTATCTCTTCTATAGCCAGGAAGGGGGTAAAGGAGAGAGACTCTTCCACAGCAATGATTTTTACTGTCACAGAATAAAGACATTCATGCTTTATGTGAAGTAGTTTTTGAAAACCTAATTTTGTATTCACATAAAATCATGGTAACAAGGAGGATATTTAATCTGTGGTTCAGATCTTTAACTCATGGGAATGTGTTTCCTCTGTGGCATTTTAATGGAAATTTTTATTTACAGGTAGAATCCAAAAACGAATAGGAATTTTAGGTGATGCTGACAATGGGGAGTAATTAATACAGAGTCCTCCTGACCTCTGTGGTGCTCTTGCTGCAGAAAACTGGGCACAAGCAGTGTGGCTTTACGCTTGCAGAGCCATCTGGAACGGGTGATTACACGGTTTGCATTTGGCTCCTGGTGTCAGGATGCTCAGGTCAGAGGGTTTCTTCACCAGAGCGGTTTCTGTGGCACCAAGTCACTAATCACGTGCGGGATGCCTGCAGGCGATTGCTGCTGGCAGTGCTTTCTTCATCATTTAACCTGTGTGGTTTGAAACACCAGTGTTTCTTGTACTTATTTTATTAGCTACATTTGTGAGGTTTTCATTGATTTCCACCCCCCTTCTTTTTTTTTTTTTTTTCTTTTAAGAGCGACTGATGTATTTGTAATTAATTATTTAGTGGGCATAGTATGGCATAAAAGGGAATATTTTACAAATGATTATATTTTTCTCCTTTGTGTGCCTTTTCTCCCTGCTCTCTTGTGATCTCCCTACAGCTGATCTCATGGATGATGACAGTAACAGCTAATGGGCTTGCACTTGTCCACAGTTATAGGTGTGCTACATTTCAGTCCCTGGACAGAGAATAAATTCCCAGTTCCTTAATGGATATTTGGAGAGTATTTTTAATGTGTAACAGAAACATGCTAATGGATAGCGAAAGCCAATTCCATTCTTGGGTTTCAAATTAATTTGTATAAAAGCTCTGGGCTTAATTCAGTTCAGAATGTACTCTTTGGTGAATATGGTGAATACTGGAAAGCTGATGTCCGTTATATTAATGTTTAGAAAAGAAATGCATTCTTACTTGTCATACAATTCACATTAATAGGATGGCTGCAAACCGTGGAACTCCATTGTAAATGGTACTTTACAAACCATTTCTGTACAAATTTCTGGTTGACTTGAAATAGTAGTCAACGCTTTTGCAACATTTTGAAAACACTACATAAAACCCCCCAGTATTTTGTGGTGGATGCTTTTGTTTAGGTTCATAGTGGATGCCAGATGTTAGAATTAAGTGAAAGTCTCTTAACAAATTTTTTTATTTGTATATTTAACTAATACTGTACCAGGTCTTACTAGCCTGAGGGTCCAAAAGAAGCACTGACTGAATACTTTTATTTCTAAAAACATATACCTTGACAATGGCAGTTTTTAATAGCAGAGTTTCATTCTTTATGGATGTGGGTAGAAGGTAAGAGTACTTCTGTTAGCTTAACTAAAGCTAAACAAAATATGCTGATGCTGATCTGTCTGTGATGTTTACAGACTACATTCAGTTAGCTTCTGTACTAAGTTTCACCCTATGGTGCCAGAGAGGTCATTGGACTTGAATAATACATCAGGTTTTGTTAACAGTTCTTTTATGGAGTTATGAAATACTACTTTCATGTTTCACATGTAGGTTATACATGCACCCAACAGGCAAAAGAAAACACAGGAAGCTGTGTGGCAAGTGACTGTCTCTCATTATTTCTTAGGGGTGGACAATTTCACTGCAGGGGTAGGATGTGAGGTGGGACCACGCTGTCCATCACGCAGGGCTGTGGCCATAGCTGTTCCTGGGACCCTTGCCATCTCTGTTTGCTTCTCCCCACTTTAGACTGTGAATTGAAAGTGGACATCTACAGCTTCAAAAAGAGACAGAATTTAACGCAGGAATTAAGCAGGTTGTAGAGGGGAAGGGAGGAGTGGGAAAAATCCTGGGGCAGCAAGGACCCCAAAGCCACCTGGTGCAACTGCCTTCTGTTGTTTCACTTCTACAACTTCTGGTTAGTCTGGGAAAAAGAAAAGATCAATAGCCTTACTTCAGCTTTGAGAACACTACCTGAAAGTTTATTACTTACAGTTTCTATAATACCTTCTGTTTTCTCTGGAACATCTTTGAACAGTAGGAAGGGAGATGCATCCTCGCTCAAAATCTTGTTGTCTTCTGTGCTGTATCTAAAAGTTGGCTTTAGCTGCCTCATTTGGGCTCTTGCAAAAAAACCCAAATGAAGAACATTTCAATTACGTGAAGTGTATTTCTGAGAAAAAGGTTAAAATGGGCCCATTTGAAGGATTAAGAAATGCATGGTGGTTCTCCAGAGCCAGAACACAGTGTGTCTTTTGCTGGTGGTACTGAGGGCTCTGCTCACCAACTCTCCAGTATTTACAGCACACATACCATTTTTTCATGCAACCGTAAACTCCTGAAAGCCAGGTTCCCAATTTTACCTGCGAAATGCCTTGTTAGTAGTCTGTTTGCAAAAAGGTACTACTAGTAAGGACAGCCAGCTGTCGTGCACTACTGAGGCTGAGTAGTTTTCCAGCTTTGCTAGGTCACTCATGTGACCTCCCCTTACCTCAGTTTCTCGGTCTGTGAAGTTAGTTACTTTACTTTCTTATCAAGATGAGATTCTCTGAAGATTCCTTCATATTTGCAGCTTTCAGTATAACACTTTTCTATGGTTTTGCTACTTGTGGATTGGTCTGCTGAGAAGTGAAGTACAGGGAAGACCGTAAAAGTGGGCATATGATTCTAAATGTGCTTTTTCTGCAATAGTATTGGCGGACGGTTGCTTTTTCTTTGTTTGCTTTATTTTTATTTGTTTATTTGGTTTTTTCATGTGTTTTTTTTTTTTCTCTCGGTAAATTCATTGGTCAGAAATTGGTTTGAAAAGCAGGGAAGCTGCAGACGTGGAGACAATGGGTTTTTTCTTTTATTTATGCACCCATTGTTTTCCAGAAACCTAGGATGTTTTTAGGAAACAGTAAGGACTTCAGATCTTCACTGTTTTGCCATGTTTATTTTCTACAGGCTGCGTTGGATTCCCTGGGAATAGTTACGAATTCAGGTGTGAAGTTAGATATATTTTTGAAAATATGCAGACGGGTGTTCATACAGTCTCGAGGGAGAAGGCCTGCCTGCTCTGTTTGCAGTGCACAGTGCACTTCAGCAGCCAGAGTTTTGCAGCAAATTGATGACACTTTGGGTAAGGCTAATGGAATTGCTCTTGTACAAGCTCAACACACACTGCAGGTGTGCTGGGGGCTAAGGAATAGGGTGTTTTACAAGGATGCATCAACAGGATTATATCAGTAGATAGAAAACATGATTTTTCAAATGCTAATTCTTAGGTTTGTAAGATGAGATTTTATTCTTCCAGCCATGACATACTGATGAGTTTCTACAGTCCTAAAGAGGATGTGAGAAGTGGAAGTGTACTGACTACTGCCAAGTCCTGACTTGTTTTTCCGGCTGGTTCTCTAGCCCTCTTCATTTTCTCTGATACTTTAACACAGCCCTTAATTTCTGGTACCTATGAATCTGGGAATTGGTGGAGCTTGAATTAGAGCTTTAAGGGTGTACAGCATCTTTTTACTCTCTACTGTAAATGCTCAGCAATTTATTGATGGGAATGCTACTCTTTGGGGACTTTGGAGTATGCTGCACTTATCTGGAGCTAAATCATTTTGTCACCTATGGAAAACACATAATGTTGCTAACACACAAGGAACCTGGTCTGTTTAAATTAGCTGTACGGGGGAGCTCAGTGCTCAGCACTTGCAAGGTGTGGTCAGAAACAACAGGTTTCTGTGTGTGTCACCACAGAAGGTGCACTGTTGGGCACTGGAGTGGGAGAGACTGGGGGTATGATCTGACTGCAGCGCACCTCTGCTTGGCTCCATCGTTCCCTCCCATGGTGGGAGTGGGCATGCCATGATTAGAGGCATGCAGGTAAAATCTTCAGATCCCTGGGACCTGGCTCTTCGTTCCTTGGCACCAAATCCCCAGGTGGTCAAGAAGGCCAGTGGCATCCTGGCTTGTGTCAGATGTAGCGTGGCCAGCAGGACGAGGGAAGTGATTAGGCCTGATGAGGCCACACCTCAAATCCTGTGTTCAGTTTAGGGCTCTTTGCTACAAGGAGGGCATAGAGGTGCTGGAGCATGTCCAGAGAAGGGCAACGGAGCTGGTGAAAGGTCTGGAGCACAAATCTTATGAAGAACCGGGTGAGAGAGCTGGGATTGTTTAGCCTGGAGAAAAGGATGCTCAGGAGAGACCTTATTGCTCTCTACAACTGCCTGAAAGGAGGTTGTAGTAAAGTGGGGGTTGGCCTCTTCCGCGTAACAAGTGACAGGATGAGAGGAAACAGCCGCAGATTCTGCCAGGGGAGGTTTATATTTGATATTAGGCAAAACTTCTTCACTGAAAGGGTTGTCAGGCATTATAGCAGGCTGCCCGGGGAAGTGGTGGAGTCACCCTTCCTGGAAGTATTTTAAAAAAATGTGGATATGGCATTTGAGGACATGGATTAATGGTGAACATGCTGGTGATGCTGGGTTGACAGTTGGACTTGATGACCTTAAAGGTTTTTTCCAATCTTAATAATTCTATGATTCAATGATCTGTCCCCCCTTGCTTGGGTAGTGATAACAGTACTTGAGCCATGTACTAGAAACCACTACTTTTGATTACTTTGCAGTGTTAGGAGACATGGGGTCTTTTTTTCTGTCCTACAACAAACCATGGTAAGGACCATATTACGTTTTTGTTTTGTGTCATGGCCTTTGTTAATCCTGAGACACAGTTTCAAAAAAAAAAGCATATATAAGATGTCAGTAGTTTCAACAGACATTTTAAATGTGGGAGAGGTGTATCAGCAGGGAGATCACAGAATCACAGAGTGGTTTGATGGGGACCTTGAAAGGGACCTTAAAGATCATATAGTTCCCACTTCCCTGCCACAGGCAGGGACACCTTCCATGAGACCAGGTTTCTCAAAGTCTCATCCAGCCTGGCCTTGAACACTTCTGTGTGACCATGCATTTTACTGATCAAGGTTAATGAAGCCATGGTTTTAATTCCAGGTCAAACGTGCAGGAGGGTTTTATTCATGTTGTCATTGTGAATCGTAACCACTGTGCTACCATATGTGAAAGTAACTCTCAGTTTCTGGCAGGTTTTGTTTTATTTTGTTGACCATCTGGCCTGTTGCTGCTGGGGACCTCAAACCTTGCAAGGGTACATTGAGGTACCTTCCATTTCAAAGTATATTATTGAAACTTTAAGCAGTAAGCTCTTTAATGAAAGTTACATTCAAACTGCTTCAGCAATTACAGGCTGCAAATAGAGTGGTGACTGCTCTGTTTGTAGGAGCAAATGTTTACAAAGTGTTGTCTTGGTCCTGCAAACTTGCATTGCTGACTTCTAGAATAGGCTGGCCAGGCTTTTGTGCACTGCAGACTGGATTAAACTGTAGAAATTTACTCTCAAAGGTTACTCATTACCTTGTAATGTTGCATAATGGTGGATAATCCTTTAAGGGTTAGATGAAATTGTCCTGTGGTCTTGCAGATTGCAAGAACTATGGAAGAATGAAGTAAAGCAAATGAAATTTGATACAATTTTTGTGTGTTTAATGTTGAAGGCATTTTTAGTGTAAGGCCAATTGTTGTAGCATTCATCTTTTCAGAGGTAAAGATGGTGTTCCTATAGAGAGGATAATGTTAATGCCAGCAATATAGACATTCCCTAACACATGTAATGTGGTCCTTGTTAAATAAGTCTGAGAAATAGTGGGAATATTTCTATTTAGATGTAGATGCATTTTTCCTCATCTGTTTTGTTTTGTCTGGAAGCCACAGTTGGGCTCTGCAGCATAATGTGGTTATCAGTATCACTGTGCTGCCTGTATGAGAAATTAGTCTTGTGGTGTGCTTTAAATAGGACTTAATTCAAGTTTGAGGCAAGCTGTTTGTGTTTGCTTATGGTGAGAATGTTTTTGTTTTTAAATAAATCAAAGCAAATACAAGGAAAAAATAAGTAAACTGTTTTATCTTTGTGCTTGGAATTGATTTTACAAAGACTCCTGCGATTTTAGAATAAAGCCAAATAGAAAGCAAATGTACATTCAACTTCAGTTAAACTTATCTTTTCCAACTACAGTAGGCATTATAACAGAAGGAGTACTTACCATGAAATTTATTATATAGTCTAAGCTTATTGAAATGCTTTTTCTTCAGATAGAATTTAAAAAAAACCCCTCATCTGTCCAACAGCTCTTGAAGGCAGGCTGTTAGAAGTAATGAGAATAGTTCTTGCAAACAGCTTGGTGTCCTTCAGGCTATTTAAAAAGCCTCAGCTTTTCCTACATAGTCTTTATGTTTCAATATCCCTTATGGGATAGGATGCTTTTCTTCTCTTCGCTCGCCTTGACTTGTGTGCCGGGGGTTTCTCTTCCCAGCACACACTGTGCCAGCACATTCACGCCATTCTGGTAGGGATCTCCATGGACAACCCCCCAGCTATGTCATGCCAAAGCTGCCTCAACCAGACAGTTTATTTATCGGAAAGAGACGGGGAACAGCTTGAGATCTGCAGTTGTGTTTACACCGCTGCATGCGAGCAGCCGTGCAAAGGGGCCCAGTGCCAACCTTGTCTCTCATCTGTGTTGCTGCTCCATGGGAGGGCACTGGTGGGAACATTGTGGCTGGTGTGGGCATGGTGTGGGGCTCCTTGCCTGCTCCAGCTGTCTCCTTGTGTTTCATTGATCTTAAATGGGTACCACAAGACTGAGTTTCAGCAGACAGAACAGCACAGGATCATCCCCAGAAGGATCTTCATCTTTCTTAAAGCAAAGACAGACGGGATTTGTGATTACCTGGAGCACAAGCTAAATTGTGTTCAAACTGTCAGTGCAGAGAAACATAAACCTGCAGCTCAGGTAAGTTGAGATGTTGCTATTGAGACTAATGAAACAGCGCAGCTCAGAGCTACATTAAACAAAACTGTTCTGAGATACTCACCAAATCCACTGACGTGGAAATGTGTGTTAAGAGAGATGTGCCTCGGAGGCTCGTGTGCTGCAGAGGTGAAACATGCAGTAAGCAGCTTTTGAGAAATAAAATTTCCAGCTCAGTTCTTGCGGTCCTAACTGTCTTACTAAGACGGCAATATGTCGTGCTCGCACCTCAGCGTGGGTTTGAACAGCAGCACTGCCAGTGAAGATGAGGGGGAGTGAAACTGAAGTCCCACCACAAAAAGCAAAAGCGCAACAGAAATTGTGCTGTAAACTACTGCTGTCCTGGAAATAATTGTGTAAAGCCATTGTTATGACAGTGCACTATGTTATTTTGTCAATAGAAGTTTGTGATACAGGATCACTTGTAAATGTTGGGTTGAGTCCCTGCTTAAACAGCAAGGAGCTTGGAAACACTTTCGTATGTACATCTATCTGTTCCTACTGCCCTGTGTGACAGTTGTAGAGAGTTAAAATCTCACTGCCATGGAACTCTGCAGAGCATCATACTTTGCAGGTGTATTTTGAAGGTCAGTAAATGTGGCTTTCCATCAGCTGTGCTGGCTTAAGTCACTGTGATTTGATAATACACCATTTTAAGATTTCTTAAGATTTAGAGAGCATTTTCTTGCAGAAAAGAGCATGGGCTGTGATCTTGTGGTGTGCTGGTGACAATAAAGACAAATCTTTCAGTGCTGGGGACCTTGCATCCTGGGACTGCACCTCTGTTAGGTAGTGCCAGGCTTCAGCTTTTACATGTGCCACCTGTGAAGAGGAAAGGAAAAGAACAAGCAACTGTGATGTCTTCAACCAGAAAGCTATTAAAGAAGCACTGTTATGATAACAAGGCCAACATTATGTAGCAAAACGGGCATCACGTTTTCTCTTTTGCCCATTATACTTGTTTCTCAACTTCTGTTTGTTCCCTTGTCATGCTGCATGAGAGGTGTCATGGCATCAGCTTTAGACTCACCAGGTTAGAGCTCACCTTAGCTCTTTTGCTATGTTATATATTTCATTTCTATGGGGATCAACTTTTTTTTTGTTTTATCTTCTAGTACTTTAGAACCATTTGACAGGAATATTTGTGAGATAAATGTTCCTCCTGCAGATAAGGATAAATGTAGGTGTGTTACGGAAATAACTAATAGTGAACACTGTAAAACAGCGGGGAAGGAGTGAGGACAGATGGGTTTGTTTTTCCTCAGGGAATCTAAAATAAACTTGATTTGTCTTCTTTAAATCCTTACACTCAGTTGACAAAAATATAGGAAGTGATGTTTATTCATGTAATAGAAATATCTTAAAAAACAGTTTACATCGGCTAAGGAAATTTGGCAGGTCAGGAATTTATTTATGTATATATATACGTAACTGGGTTTAAGGGAGGGCTGATGCTTCTCTGTACTCTCTCTGATAGTAACATAATCTGTTTTATTTTCATAGATGAATCCAAAATCTGTATTTGGCACTCTCTGTGTTCTGCAAAGGATATTTCTCTCTCAATTTAGGTCAGAGATTTGCAAAGCATGTACAGCAGCTAGGCATTTAATTTTCACTCATGTTAATAGAATTTGACCAGTTTCCTCTTTCTTGCTTTTTGACATTTTTTATTTCACAGTTTTTATTTCAACTGCACCTGCCTGGTAAAAAAGGTGTAGGCAGAAGAGGCATGTGTCTGCCAGCTCTGCTTCTTCTTGTAGTCTTGATAGACTATTGCTTTACACATTGATTACTGCTATGCTTTTGTTTGTTTGTTTGTTATTTGCCACATTCCTGAGTGCCCAGCAAGTAGGGTGAGCAGTAGCTCAGACTGGATGGCTGGAACTCCAACAGCCCAGAGCAAACAGCCACTGGGCACTGGCTGCCAGTCTGAGAGGCTCCGGACCCATCATGCTCCCTGCATCTGCAGGATGAATTTCTCCTGACCCAGATGATAAATTTGACATGTGCAATGCATGGCAAAGCTGTTATGCATGTGTGGACCAGGTACACAGTATACCAAAACCATTGCTATGGTTTTGAATTTATGACAGAACATAGACCAGTTATCACCTAAATCTTCCTCTCTCTCTTTAGGATTTTTTTTTGTACACGTGTAGGGGTTCATATCTAAAATAGCCATAAAAGCGTACATTGCAGCTAAAATTCTTAACCACCCTTTTCCTTAGGGTGTGCCACTTGCAGAGCTACCAAATTACTCTCTCTGTTTTCCCTCTTTTTTTTTTCCTTTGGCTATTTTAGTTTAAAAAATAATTTCTATAGTTGTCCAGATTTTGCTTAGCCATCGTGCTTGTCAGCAGTCTGCTGTGGTGATCAGCGTTAATGCCTTGCCTGAGGGAGTGTTTGTTGGGATGTACAACTTTGTCAGTGTGGAACACATTCTGGGCAGGATGCGAGCTTCTAGCCCCAGGGCCACGGCAGATGTCTCAATTGCTTTGGACTGAAATTGGTTCATTATTGCCAGTGTCCTATTTAGACCAGTTAGAAATAAGCAGTAAAAGACTAAATTGCTTGAACACCATCGCGGTGAGGGTATGTGAATTTTTACAAACATTGGTGTTAGTAATGCATTGTTTAATAATTAATAATTTTGATGCACAAATAGACACTGCTTGGCTATAACCAGTTAAATGGTTTTCACGTGTGCTTCCTTTATGTGACAAAACACTTGGTGAGTTCCCCCAGCGATGTGTCATTGTTACTAACGTGCTGATGATATATTAGCATATGGGAAAACACAAAGTATTTTCAGTGAGAACCAAAGCTTCTCATCTGACCAGATACTGTACCTGTGTATTTATGGTGCAGTTTCTCAGTAGTTATTCTGTAACAGGCATGTAAGAATCTCTCAGACCAAATTAGTAAATTAGTTCACTGCAAATATACCTGTGATGTCTTCAAAAATATTAAAAAGACAAGCCAAGAAGTTGACAGGGACTGCTATTTGCCCTTAAACATATTTAGGAAAAAGGAAAATAGATGCATATAAAGACGGACTATATACAAATGTGCATAAGCATATACAGATACTTCCTGCAGTTAACACGGGGTCTTGCTAGAGCACGAGGAGCACAGTGCAGAGGAGCTGCATGATGGCACGTGCTGCCAGTGGCCAAGCCCCCTTGCTGCAGAACAGGTTTGCTGTGTGTTTGGTCTCTGGCGGTTTCTGACACACGGAGCACCACTTGTACATCACAAAGGATTTGAGAGGAAATTCCTGTTCCTGTCCATGGAATGAACTGGGTATCTAATAGCCTTTCTGTGAGGCCAATACAGCAGTAACCTGGGTCACTCTGCTCTTCTATATGAAGGACTGGGACAACTCACCAGAGGCTGGACCTCCTGTTATCCCGGTGTCCTTCCCAGAGTCCATCCCAGGGAGGGATTTGCTTTGACTTATATCCCTAAAATGGTAGTGCCCACCCTGGAGCCAGTCGCTGGGCACAGGCTGCCCTACCTGCTGTCCTTCCTTGCCTGCTTGCTGTCCTGCCTACAGACTCAGGGATGGCTGGGCAGCTCTCCTGGGATGGTCAAACTTCACAAAAATCTTTTGTTAACTCATCGCAGAATGCTACTGGATTCCTTTTCCTATGGTTGAGATGGCAATTATACAAAAATACCATCATATTGATGTATTTCTGCTTCAAGTTGAACACAAAATAAAGGGTTAACAGTGCAGAAGGCTTTTATGGTTGCTTTTGGAAATCCAGCTAACAAAGTTGCAAACTGCATTTGCTTACATTATTGTTCAATATACAAAGGTTCCATTTTCTGTGTCCTTAACCTGAAACACAATAATAGACTAAATCTGATTTGAACTGAACATGTTGTCTCCAGTTTATTTGTCCATTAAAGTTTACTGATAAATTGATTTTTCTGTAATGGTTTTAGTGAAAGAGGTACCCTATAAATCACTATTTTAATGGAAACAAATACAATATTGATGCTAAGTTCTTACTGGCAAAACAATGGAACACAATTATCACAATTTATTAATAAACCAGAACAAACAAGGATCTTGTGTACTATCCAAGAAACTTGCTTTCTTTTGTTTAGTCAGATGTAGTAAATATGTTTTCATCATTGTTTTATAATAAGGTTTTGTAATTCTGAAATAGCTTTCCCTTTCGATGTATTAATCAAACTAGCCAATATACTGATTGACCCTTACACTGCATTTTTCATTCTGCTTTTTGTGCCCAAGTACAGGAAATTGCATCACTTTCTTAAGATAGATTTGTGTCAGAAGTAGCCAGGTATCTGGGTTGGAGCAGACTGTACTGGGCAAGTGAGGGACCCTCCCTGCCCATCATCTCGACAGGTCCCTCACCCATCGGCGCTGCCTTGGAGGTAAGGAAGGCTTCCCAGCCGTAGTGGGCCCAGGGACGTGGAAAGGGGCAGGACTGTATAAAAGAGCGATTGTTGCTGTGTGTTTGGTCTCTGGCGGTTTCTGACACACGGAGCACCACTTGTACATCACAAAGGATTTGAGAGGAAATTCCTGTTCCTGTCCATGGAATGAACTGGGTATCTAATAGCCTTTCTGTGAGGCCAATACAGCAGTAACCTGGGTCACTCTGCTCTTCTGTGTGAAGGACTGGGACAACTCAAAACTTGTTCTCTTCCTGCCCTGGGGGGTTTCCGTGCCTTACCCGCATTTACAGTGTACATTTGAACCTCACATATATAATGTGTGGAATAGCAAAGCTCTGACTGTAAAAGACCACATAAGTCAGTGGGTTTTGTCTCTGTCACATCAATGCTTGTTCTTCAGATACCACCTCCACTATTCAGTTTTGCAAATGCTTTATAGCTACCACCTTGTTCTCTGAAAGTATCAGGAATTTTCTCATGATTCTTCATGTTACCCGAAGTGTACTAAAAAGGCTTGTCCTCTCTCAGAAGCACGAGTGTGAAAATCACATCCACCTGCCTATATCTGAAGACTTTGATGATAATTTTAAGTTTCTGTTTTCTGAGATAGCCTCCTTATGTTCCTGGTAAAAAAAGCTGATAATAGCTTTTTGAGGAAGCCTGCATAACCAAAGCAAAAGATGTTTAATAATTTCCATCTTAACACAATAGCAGTTGAAAAAAGCTATTTTCAACCTTTATGGAAGTAACTTAGAATTTCTGTTTTGTTAAATGCAATTCAAAATTTCTATTTGCCTTGACTGCATAGTTACCAGTGTTGTACTTTGACCAGCCTAGACTGGTGTCTTGTGAACTACACAAATGATTTAAAAATGGGGTTTATGCCCCAGCCGCACATAAACATGCTCAGAAATCAGAGAAAAATGCCAGATCCTATTTCTTCTGCATCAAACTACATAGCATCCCTCATTAACTGAAATTGCTGTTTTTCCTCTTCTGACTGTGCATTCCTTGAAACACCTTTTCTGAGCTCATGCAGCTCTCAGCCTCACGTTTACAGATGTACCGTGTGTGTGGAAAGAGGGAGATAGAAACTTACACTGTTAAACCTAAAAGAAGCTGTTAAAGCCTGGAAAAAGAGATTACTGTGGAAAGAGGTAGGATCCTAAAGTTTCCACCACCACCATAAATGTGCTTAAAAGTGCTTAAAAGTCATGAAAGCAGATGACAAAATGTCCAAAGAAAGCAAACAGGGCAGTCAGCATGGGTCTGGAGTTGATGGCCCTTCCAATACCCCCCAGCAGCTGTCTCAGCTGGGTGGTGGTGCTTTCAGGGATGCTGGAGTCAGAGTGATGACCAGTACTGCACACTGGCATAACCCTCTACCCCAGATACCCACCCTTGCCCTGTCATTCCCAGGAGCTGAGGGTGTTGCAGGTTTAGGTTTCAAGGCTGCTAAAATGCCTAGGTGAAACCAAAGAAAGCAGCCCCCTCTGTCCTTCCTCTTTCTTCCCCCAGTTTTATATGCTGAGCATGAGGTTATGTGGTCAGGAATATCCCTCTGGTCAGCCGGGGTCAGCTGTCCCAGCTGTGACCCCTTCCAGCTCCTTGTGCACCTCCGGCCCCCTCAGTGGTGGGGTGGGGTGAGAACAGGTTTTGACTCTACATAAACCCTGTTCATTTATAGCTAAAACATCCCTGAGTTATCGACACTGTTTCCAGAACAAATCCAAACCATAGCCCTATGCCAGCTACTATGAAAAAAATTAACTCTATCCCAGCCAAAAACCAGCACAGGGTGGTTGTGGGTTTTAATGCTGTGAGGCAAAACAAATGGGTTTTTTTCTTAAGGCCCTCTGGAAGTGAGTTTGAAGACTGGGAAAAGGCATCTCCTTGCTTTTTTGACCTCCATTTTTAGAGTGAAGTTCTTTAATTTTTTATTAGCATAGGACTTCTCATTCCCAAACTCAGCAGCTCTTTTAACAGTATTTGGTTACCCTACAAGACCCACATTTCTGATTTACAGCTGTTTTTCCAGTGACATTAATATATCAACAAGGTGTAGCAAAGCTATCTGGCAAGGGCGAGACGCTCTCTTTGTAGCTGCTGCTCTCTTATTGCACACAGTTTATGATTTCTGTTGTAGGTCCCTTGAAAACGAAAAGCTTTTGAGAAATGTTGAGATGTCTGTTCCTTTCTTTTGTGTCCTGCACACTAATCACCCACCATAAGATAAAACTGGAGTCTAAGGAATAATAATTTAATCTTCTCTTGAGCTGGCAATCTGCTTCAGCAAGTCCTTCGAATGTCTCTTGCAGGAGCCTACTGACCTTCCCTGAATGACATATTAAAGAACAATAGAGCCAGCGACGATGCCTCTGGAGTTGCTGCAACTTTGAGGTCAATTAATTGTCACTTAGAATGATATATCTGAATTTGCCATTAGTTTCTCAGCCTGCAGGGTACTCGGGGCAGGCATGATTGCCTTGTACATGGCTTAAAGGCCTTGATGTCCTTGATGCTGAAGCAAAGACAAAGGGCAGTATCACACCGTCAGCTTTATAAGCAGAGTCTCCCATTGATTTCAAGGAACTTTATGTTTCCTTCCTGATAGTGAGAGACCTGTGTGAGAGCCTGGACATGGAGCTGTGTGGGCAAGCAGCAGTCTGGTATCCTGACCATCTAGCCAGGCAATGGGCTGCCAGCCATTAATTCAGGATCCCACTGAAGACTGGGCATTTGCCTGCTTTTTTCATTACCAAGTGTTTAGAATCTCAGAAAGCAAATACACAACCCAACGTGAACAAATAAGGTTGTTCTCAGGGATTTCACAGTACTGGCTAATAGCTAAAGATGGTTGAAAAGCTCTTGCAAACACAGGTTCATATATAAATAAGCTGGGGGGTTGTTTATTTTTTTCCCCGCAAGAAAAGCACAGTTTATTAGGTCCATAGAGCAAATGGGTGAACCTGTGCTGTTTCATAGCTTATCTCCCTAGACTGCTTCTGAGTTTCGTCTCTAGGTGGATAGTGGCTGCTCTGTATGTACTGTTCTCCTTCCAAGCTGCCTGACTGCCCCAGCTGGCTTCCTTTGAGAAATGAGATAAGCATGGCCTGGGTACAGTCAGCCCCAAAGGCTGCTGCCTGCTGGCAGCTGCACACATGTGGTCTGGCTCTCTTTGCCTGTGCTTTGCATCACCTTTCCCTGCAGCTCTCGAAGCCTGCTCTGAACCAAGATCCAGGCTGAGCCTTGCTGACTTTCCTGGTAAACAGAGCAGGGGAAAAGTAGACATTACTGTGATTTTGGAGCCTCCTATGCAGGAATTGGATTTGGGAGGATGAGATGCAGAATCCAGGCGGCTGTGTCCCCCAAAGGTTTATCCATCTGACTAGTTGCTATGCAGAGGCAGCCCAAAAGAAGTTTCAGTTTTGCTCACCTGTTTAATTTCTGGGCAGTGCTGGGACATTGATGTTGGAGTAACAGCTCTGGCATAGTTTTAGTGACTACTTAGAGCTTTTCTTCAGAGGGTATATTTAATTGCCTCAGCTTTTTAACTGCTGTATTTTCAAGACTTCTAATGTCTTAATATCACAGTGTATATATATTGAAGAGAAAAACCTAAGTGTTATGGGTGCAGAAAAATAGAGAAGGATCTAGGAGCCATCTGCTTGTTGGAAGTCAATCAGTTATTTTTAACATTATTTTGGAGTAGATGTTGAACATGTAATACAGAAGGGGATTGCAATGGTGATTCTGAAATATGACTTACAATAGATGTTGCAGAGGAATTCACAGCTCTTGGTCCAAGGTATCTCTGGAGTGGTGGGTGCTGCAGCCTGTGGCAGCTCCGAGAGACTGGTGGGGGCCAGCAGCATCAGATCAGCCATCCCTTGGTGTTTCCTCTCCTTGTTGCCTTCGCAGAGGCCAGCAACTCAGCCAGCTTTCCCTGCCACAGAAATACTTCCAGGCTTCAAGATTACCACTAGCAGTTCATTGTCTCACACTTGTCTCATCTGCTCCTATGGCCTTCAGAAGTGAGTTAGACAGGGAAGAGCCAGAAAACAAAACTTCTGCTTCTCTAGCTAGGGAGTAAATGGCTCATGGTGGAGCTCTGCCAGATATATCTATTTTTGTCTGCCCCCAAAAGTACTGGGGCTGCTCAGTTACACTCCATGTCAGGAAGACAAAAACTGGCTTAATGGCAAGAGCCACTGATGCCTTGTCACCACAGGGAGGGCTGTGACACCAGGGCTGCCACCCATCAGGCAGGAGGTCATCCTTATGTCCTGCAGGCAACGTCAGATAGCCGTCTCTGGCTGTAAGACTTGTTTGGTTCATCCAATGAAACAGGCAGGGGATGGTGATGTCGTCAATATTGATGCAAAATGATATTTTGAGACATTTGGCAAGAGCTAAGTGCCACTCATGAAGAGTGTATCAAAATGAAAGATGAGAAACCTTTGGATTTTTATTTATTTTAAAAGTGATGAAACTGAGCAGTTGGAGCAGTACATATTTTGCAATGTAACACATATCAAATGTTTACCAGATTATTTTTAAAATTCAAGTGGAAGTTGTGAATCCTTCTAATGATTCTGAAACTACATGTTTGACAAATAAACCCTTCATCCAAAAACTTCACTTGACCATCTTGTTAGCACTGCAGTGTGTTTGTATGGCTAACAGAATCACCCTACTGAGCTAATCCTGGTGCTTGCACTCTGCCATTTCCTGAAGTGGCAGCTCAGTTTGAGAGTGGAGCAGAAGTGAAGATAGTTCAAGTTAAGTCTGCAGCAAGGACAGAGCTGCACAAAACCAAATTCAGGCTAGAGCTGTGCAAAAATTTGCTGTCCTACTGGCTTGTTATTCTCCAGAAGTACAGTCTTAGGATATCTGAATCTGCTAGCTGAATCATTGTGGCTAAATATAAAACAAAAGTAATAATTTTGCCTTGGTTGAAACATTTCCTTTTGGCATTTTCAAAACAAGATCAAGTTAAATTCTTATTTTGAAAATGCCATTCCAAACTTCCACTGAATCAATACAAGTTTAAACCAAAGGAAAGTCAACCTCCCAGATACATTTCAGTAACTGGAAGATAGCCATCCTTGGTCCCTGGCTGGAGAACCTGAAGGGTTCATCATCCTAAAGATTGGGTGGCTCTTCACTCTTGTTATTGTCACTGTGGGACATCTGATGGCAGCACGTCCCTCCCTGGTGTGGTGATGCTGCTGTTGCCACAAGTGCTGCTTATTGGTGTGGACACGTGGGGCAGGTGTCATTTGTGGGCCCTGGGGAAGGTTTAAAGGAAAATCAAGCCAGTAGCTGCACCAAAGCTCATGTTTTCAGCTAACATGCTTATGCAAAGGAAGCTTCCAATTTCTTCAGGAAACATATGTGTTGAGAGTGCCCAGAAAACCTGGACAGGCCTCTGCAGGTGGTTGTGTTACCCAGGTGCTCACGAGAAAATGATTTGAAGAGGTTCCACCACAAAAGGAGCCCTCAGGAGAAGTTCTGACTTAGAAGTACCTTGTCTCCTGGGAGCCAGGCTGGGCAGCTGGGAGCTGTATCTGACATTGTCATCCAGCATTTAGCAGCTTTTTTTTCCTGTGTCTTTCTGTAACCCTACTTCTGCTGCAGCATTCAAAGTTGGAAACAAACCTGCCAGCCTCCCAAGCCTGTCCCTGGATACCCCTGCCATTCCCAGGGAGCAGGATCACTCTCTCCGAATGTGATCATGTCCATTAATCACACGTTTAGAAGCCCATCATCTTTCCTGAATGTCATTCTTTCTGCAGATGCTTCTCCATGCTTTTCCACAGTGGGTTTCAGCCAGACCACAGCACAACAGAGTCAAAAAATGTGACTGTTCTCATTCAAAAGCTTCCATTTAAAATTCATATGCAAGCAGACATGATATGGGCACGCTTTTCTCGTGCCACACCGCACTGAAATTTTTGTGGTGTTTGCCCAAGCACGATGGCAATTCAAAGAAACAGATGGGACACGTATTGAGTGTAGGAGTCTCTTCAGCCACCGCTGGCAGCCACCGACCAGTCTGCCTTTGCCCTCAGCCTGCAAAACAGGTACAAGTTCTGTTCCAACAGAGCCTTTGCACTGGAAATAAGGAAATTTTCTAGGGAGCTTAACAAATTTTCCCCCAGTCTCTGTGTTAGGAATAATGGGAATACCATGGTAACAGATTTCCTTTGCAAGAATGAAGTAATATTTTGATGGTGATGGCTATACAAAATGGAAATAAAACTGATACAAATGCTATGATTTTGAAATGAGCTTACTAAATCATAGATAAATCTTCTCTGGAATGCATTATATAGTTATCTCTTCTCCACATATTTTATCCTTTTATAGATTTTCATTAAAGGAATGGAAAAAACAGGGTAAATATTACAAATAAAACAGGAAAAATAATAAATATAACAGTTGATAATTTTCAACTACAAGAGGACAAGATTTAAGAGGAGAAGCATTCTGCAAAAGACACTCAGGTTGTTAAAAAGAAATTAAGAACAACCCAACCTTACTGTAATACCTAGCTATTGGAAATCTCTTACAGTTTGAGAAAATAGATGAAAAAATCTCTTCACAGATAAGAAAAGCTTATTTGAAAACAAAAAATACATGCAAATCCTGGACATTGAAGGTTTTTAATTATTCTGGTACAAATTAAAAAAAAAACAGAAAAAAAAATGAAAGGAGGTTTAATTTTTTGTAGAAATAATGAAGAACTGTTTTTCTACAGAATCAGAATAAAAATCCTGCAGAGGCTAGTGAAGACATCATTCAAGAAAGTAATAAATCTGCAGTTATTAATGGGTCATCACTGTTCTGGCACAAACTTCTCAGTCTCATTCAGGACGACTGAGCTATTTTACCAGCTTTAATTCTTCCCTCACAGTTGTAGACTTAGGACTCTCCACTTTGCAGTTGGAAGGAAGAGTGGAGACACGTTGTTATTGGATTATGTGGTGACAGTTGTCGGAGTGTATGAAGTCAGGCTCATGAAGCTGTGTCCAGTTTGGAGATGAGTGCCAAATGTGTTCTCATCGTAATGTATAAAAGGGAAGGGATGCAGATGTTTTCATCCTCAAAATCTTTGCGAGTAATGAAGTATATTAAGAGAATAGTTGTTTAGGGGTGGGTTTTTTTCACTTTCACACCTAGGGAACTGAGTCACAGACAGACTTTTACAAAACCTGAAAGTTGGCCTGCTGTGCTAACCAATGCATTCTCTACAGAGAAAAGATTTTGCAGTTGCTTTGTAGGAGTTGGTATTGTTAAAAGTTCAGTGTTAGTGACAAAGTAGAGGTCAAATAAGAAAGGCGATGCAGTCTGGAATTGTTGCGGGAGTCCTGATAAGCTGCAAGGAACAATGCTTTCTGAGAAGTACAGAAAAGGATGCTAGGAGTTACTAGCTGGACAATTTGCTTTGAAATACTAAATGTCTGTCTTGTCAGCAGACTAAACGAAGGAGTCTTTTATCTCCCAGACCCACTGGAAGAACACAGAAGAAAGCCAGGGACTAACCCTTAGCCCTGAGGCCAAGTCACCAATTGGTGATTGCACGCACATTGCTTTTGGTGAGCTCTACCCAGAGCAGACTTGGTGCATCTAGCCCACATAGTACTTAACCATGAATCACTCCAGAGCCCCATGTGATGTTCCAGTAGCCCTGAGGTATAGTGGTTTTTATGTTTTTCTTTTCTGGTCAGAGTTTTTTCTTTTCTGTTGGAGGGATGGTTTTATTTCATGAAGCTAAAGAGGCATGTTGCATGACCTGGAGCATGGCTTGAGGTTGTAAGGCCCAAACTGAGCATACAAAACACACTGGGATAACATTATAAAGCTGCATGGAGCGTAGGCAGCCATACCTGTTGTCTTCTCCATGCTTTGAGGAAGCACTCCCCAGAGTGAGTTATTCCCAGGAGGGTGCTGAAGTATTGGCTGAGGGAGAGCTGACTGGAGCAAACAAAGTCAGAGCCAGATGGAGTAAAAAGTAAGTGCTGGGGGTGATCAAGGATCTCATGACTGATCTAAGTGTAGCCAGAAAAAGGGGGAATAGATAATAAATAGTTAAACATACATGATCAGGAAGGAACAGATTTTTTCATCCGTTAACTTGCTTTTGTATTCACAGAAGGGGTAAAGAAATGCTTCTCATCAGAGGAGGTTGGGATCACTCAGTGCTGGCCTGGAAGCATCTAATATAAACTAGGGATGACCATACTCCCACCCCTCTGCCATACCAGCCCCAGCCTCGAGCCTCAGAGCCAAGCCCCAGGTAGTTTTGCAGGGGAAGGGTAGGGCTGCCATCACCCCAGGGCTGAGTACAGCTCCCAGCTAGAGACCTGTGAAAACACACGTGGGCACATGCACCTTGGACAGGCACACTTGGGTGCCAGGCGGGGCACACGGGGGTGCGGGTGGGAGGCAGAGTCAGCCCAGTCTGCCAACACGTGCCTCCATCACCCATTCTTACCCTCCGCCTGCATTTACACGTGCTTTGGGAAAGGAAATGGCTAGAAACGGGTGTTGTGTGCCTGACAGGAATTGTCCCTGTGGACTGCTTCCCAGCAGCATGGAAAACACCCCTGCGCTAGGAGGGCAAGGACTGCTGGGGCCAACACAGCTAACTGGCCTCTCTGCCTTCACAGCTCCCAAGCAAGGCTTCGAGGATGAAGAGGTTGCAAGATATTAGCAATAAAATTTCTGATGGAATGACAGTTATTTGTGTGTTTCTATGCAGCTCTCAAATTTATACTTGCCCTGGTTTTGTCTGCTTGCAAAGCCAGGGGAAGGTACAATGTACACCAGTTTTCTTTCTTACTTGTTTCACGTACGGTGCTGTGAGCTTCATGGCAGAGCTAACAGAAAAACAAAAGCCAGAAGGAAAGCAAACCCACTACCTTAAGAATTAAAGAAAAAATGGAGGGGGGATTGGTAAATTATAAAAGCCCTTAAAGCAGATTTCTACTGGGCAGATGGTAAGAGACAGTTTTTGTCACTCAGAATGGTAGTGGTTAATTGAACACAAAAGATAAGGAAATAACAGATGCATTCATCAGTTAATTTGCTTTTCTATTCAAAGACAAGAAAAATTATAGTGACTTTGAGTAGGAGTTGTGTCCCTGGTACAATAGAAAAGGACTTATTCTGAAGACAGCAAGAATAGAAAAAGGTATTGAAGACATCTCTAAGAGGATGACAGAAAGCAATAACCAGATACATCTGCTGAAGTTTTCAATTTTTGTTGTTCTATCATGAAGAGTCAGATCCCTGTTGATGCAAGTGGATGAAATGTGTTTGTTAATTATGTTTGAATAAGATAACAAACTGTGATCTCAAAACCATCTGTAAATGTAAAACCAGGTGGCTGAGCAGCAGAATGAAGATTGCAAATAGAGGATCATAAAAATTTGGGGTGTAAGAACAACTTGTATGTCTGGTCTGTTTATGAAAAAATGCAGTAAACGCTTTCTATATTTGTAGGCTTTACCTCGAGCACAGTATTGCTCAGGATTTCCTTTTGCTCTTTGTCCCTTCTCTTTTATTGAGAAAATTAAGGTTTTAGCAGGCTGTGCTGTGAGCGCATTCTCCCTGAAGTGACCTTTCTTTAGTATAGCCAGGTATGTTATTACCCTGATGTGATCTCTCGTGCTTCACCAAAGATGCCACTTGAGCCCCTTTGTTGAACATTCCTGTCACTCTCTCTCCACAGTTAGTGTCACATATGCACAAGTGTGGCAGTAGATGAGACCGTCACACCATCAGTCGTGAGGCTCATGAAGAATGGTGCTTCGTATTTCTCTGGTTTCTTCCTCTGACCTAGATTTTTAGGCTTTAGTCCCCCTCCCCCTTTGGTTTGGGTTTGTTTTCCTTATTCCTGGAAACCTGCTGCGATGATCTGAGTTACAGAGGAATGCTTGTCCTTCCAAATCTGAAGTCAACACTCGTTCTGCATTGAGTGTGTTTTCTCAGTGCTTACCCTATTCTCTGTTTAAAAGACACCAAAATGTCTCTGCCAGACATGATGGTGGGAGCTTCTAGCAGCTTCTCACAGAAGCCACCCCTGTAGCCCCCCCCACTGCCAAAAACCAGGCCTTGCAAACCCACGACATGAACTAATTGATATGAGACTTTGCACACCACAACCTTTCCTAATGCAGAATTAATTCTTTTTACTGGAACAAGTGGGCAAATCACGTAGAATGGGAAGAAGTACTTAAAGACGTTAAAAAGACTGTTTTTCAGAAACATTTGTGTAATTTTTTTAATATGAAGTACAGATTCACATTTTTTAAAAAACCGTAAATCTTGCCCCCAGATATTCCTAGTGAGCAGAAGCCATTTCCATACACTTGCCAAACTTGCATTCAATTGATATGTAAGTGTTTAAGGCATGAAATATAAGAATGTAACCAAAATAAGTGTATAGATGTTCCCTTTGTGGATATGATGTACATGCCTGCTAAAGATCTGTTATCTTCATTAAGTGAAGTATGTTACTACAAACCTTTCCTCAGGGTTATTACTTTAACTAGTAAACAAACAGGTTAGGTAAAATTAGGTTGCAGTTAGAGCAGAATAAGATAGAAGTCAGTGTCATTTAATTTAACTTACTGGTTTTGTAAACCAAAAAGTATTCCTCTACAGAATTTTGACACATGCTTTGGGAAATAATCTGCCTTCATGAATGCTGAGAGGCAGTGATATCCAGACATAGCTTGCAAGAATCTTGCTGTGTGTATTGCAGGCATCTGCAAAGCTTATATTATTGCAGCCCCTCCCTGAAATGAGGAGATGTTTAACATTGCCATGGTTAATGTTAAATAAACACTGCTGGAAAGCAGCTTTTAGAGTCAGCTCTGGAGTCTGATATGGAGGAGTTGTAACTCTGTTGGAAACTTCAGGTCATTTCTAATACGGCATTCACTATACCCTTAACCACAGCGGGAGCTTGTACCACTGGATCATCTGTGGTTTTAGCTCTGTGTCAAAAGCAACCAGAAAACTGGAGCTAATTGCATCATCATGTGAAAGGGTTACAGGAAAAGCATGAAGGTTTGTGATGGAGTAAAACCTAAAACTTTGAAAAGGTTTGGTTTTTGCCTTGCTGTGGAAAGTCTAGACTTTACAGCATTTATCATAGTTTCTTGGAGTTATATAAGGTGTTTTTCCCTCCTGAAATGCATGAATTAATTGATCAACCCGAATTTCAGTTTAATTAAGCTTTCACTTGTGACTTACTCTTTGATGTGTGTAAATATATTCTGTATAATATCAGCTTTTTTTTCATGCTGATTTTGAAGTCCTTTAAAAGTGAGATGGGGATGCTTCTAATTGAAGCATTGGCTCTGTATCTCTCCAAAGTATTGTGCCTCCTAATTATTTATTACTTTCCTCTAGAGAACTATCAAAGAGATATTCTGGAAATCTGAAGTTCTGAATTTTTGGAATACACACTTTATAAAAAAATGTTGGAATGCTATTTGCAAGATTTCTTAAGCAATCAGAGCCCTTTAGGATGATTTCTGAATTGGCCGTTACAGTATATGACACGCACAATGAAGTTAAATTATCATTATTAAAAATTAGCAAGTAAAAATGAGGCAGAAGCATCTATATGGAGTGTTTCATTGCTGCAGATTCAGAATCCGAAATGCCTGTCACATCTGCAGCTCATTATGACCCGAAATGGGAGAGCGCCTGGTACATCTGCGAGAACAATGCCTGGTGACTGCTGGCGCAAGTGGACGTTGCTGGTGCAGGGTGTGCAGGGTGCCAGCAAGTCTTTATCCTCTATGTCACGTCCCACATTGCCTCCTGACAGCTGGCACAGGAGGTCATCATCTCCTTTGCAGCACTTTGTCTTCATTTGTACTGAAAGCAGTGAGAAGCCTCATTCATTTGGAGGAGGGCGTTTTCACGGGCGGCTGGTTGTGTAGCCCACGCGCTGCCTGTGGGACAAGGGTCTTGTTTTCTGTGTTTGTGGTCAGCAGCTCCGTGGCTGCCTGCGGCAGGGAGGCATGGGCAGGAGGCCAGGGAGCACCTGGCATTGCAAGGGGGTGTGCAGTGGGTTCTTGGGACCCCTTTCCCTGGGTCTTCACTCCAGTGTCACAGAGGTGGTGGAGGTGTTAGTTTCCACCAGTATGGGTGATGGTCTTCATCCTGTGTGGATGGAGGGGCCTGGAGGGATTTGAGTACTCAAACTCAGTGGAAAGTTCACAGGAACAGAAACATGTACATCTTATACAAACACATATGACGCTCTCCTGTTTTCAACTCTGAAACAAAAATTAGGAATATCTTGGTTTGAGTACCCACAAACATTTTATTTTCCCCAGCCTTATTTTCAGGAATAGAAGAACACATTCAACAAAACCAAAGCAAACCATTCCCTTGGTGTAAGCCAAACACCTGGCACGGGCACTGAAACCCTGTCAGTTTAAGTTTGGGAAAACACTAAGCAGCTGAAAGCGGGTGGGAGGCAGCATCCAGCAGCCATCCGCAGGAAGGACTTGTGCCAGACCCAGTCCATGAACCTCTTGCAGTTGAGGTGGTGCTTGCAAGACAAGCAGCACTGCTGTGCAAGTTTCCATGTACCTGGGTCACAGACTCCAGACCTTGCTTCTCTTCCCTGTAATGTGCCACGTGTGAAGGGCTGCCTACAGGACAAAGGTATTTACTTCAACCTGTTGCTCACCAGAGAAATTTAGGACTCAACACTACAGGTGAAGCCCAACTGAGCTTACCTCTATTCATCCGTGCATAGGTAAACAGGAAAATAATGGCTAAATGGAACAAAAAAAACCCCCAGCTTGGCTTGAGGAAGTTTGCCTGAGCATGTGGAGGGAAGCGGAGGTGGAGGAGAGGATATGGGAGAGGATGTGTTTTGCAGGGAGGATACGTTTTGCAGGGATGGTGCTGGGCAGAAAGCAGACAGCCATGTTTGCAGCAGCTCACTTTAGTGAGCACAATGCACACAATTACTGAAGTAAGAGATGTCAGTGAACAAATGCATTTGGCAAACTATTTGTGCTTAATGTATGCTGATTTGTGAAGTCTCCAGTGATTTTCTTTGTCCCCTGGGAAAAAGGATGGGGGGGAGAAAGAAAGTGTCCGGTTGCCATGACGACAGAACAGGGCTGAGGAGAGATGAGATTTATCATATTTTCAGTTTTGATGCTCTACATAAAATTATGTAGGTAATTACACGTGTACTGATTTGCCGTGTAGCAGAGCAACTTCTTTTCAGGACACTGCATGTCATGCAACACTATCCTGAGCCCCTTTTCGAGCACAGACACAAATGTATTGGCATTTTGCTGGGAATATTGCTGGAGAAATTACAGCAGCGGGAAGGAAAGAGGGCGTGACAGCAGCCCTGCTCTCCTTTAAGAAACAGAATAAGAATCAATTAACAAGTTGCCAGTGGAAACCTGGCTATAATTATAGCTCTATTATGCTGGCCGTGTTGTTTTCCCATAGAAAATACAGTTTTTAATTAACTTGTGGATTTGGCACTGACACCTACGCGCTCCCTGGCAGGAACAAAGTCGGTGTTTCCCTGCTCAGGATTGGCACTTTATCATAACTAAAGGTGCCAGTAGCACCCGCAGAGCTGCCCTTGAGCAGGATGATCTGGGCATGGTTCTTCCCAGTCTCAAGGGAAGCAGGTGTAGCTCTTCCCCCCCACATAGTGTTTTGCAGATAAGGAAGAAAATAATGTTTTTCTTGGTGGAAATGTTATTCTTTCTGGAGGGTACCTGAACTGACTGGTCAGCTGGGGGGGTGGAGGGAAGGAACAGCCAGTGTTTCCAAGGGAGGAGTGGGGTGGAGGTGGATCTCTCTCGGTGCCCAAAGGCTGTGTCCTTCATGCAGTCCATGAGATGCTTGGTGCAGGAGCTGGGGCAGTAAAAGGTTAGCCAGTGTCCTGAACAGGACTGATTCTGCATTGTTAGGAGAGGGTAGGGAGGAAGGCTCTGCCACCCAGACCATACCAAGATACTCATATGTTAAGTCTGTTTGGATTTTTTTACTTCCACTTCTTCGCCTGCTACTTGTTCTCAAAGGCAATGCTGAATTACTTAAGGGAAGTAAGAATATTTCAACTGTGGCAAACATACTGTTTTTAAAATGCAAATGTGTTATACATGTATACACCAGGCACTGCTGCTGCTTTTCTTCTGGCACCATTGCCTTGAGAGCAGTTCAGTTTTTGAATGTAATGCAAAACCAGGAGGGCTTTTCCTACAGAAATACATTTTAGTGAGTAGCGTATTTCTAACGGTGACCTGTGTGGGGTGCTCAGGGAATGAGTCTAAAATGGAGGATGTTTTTAAAGCAATCTTTCCCAGTGGTATATTCTGCCTGCTGCTGGCATCCAGCGGCCTGGGAGTTTCCCAAGCTGGGTGTCATGTGTAGTTTGGAGGTCAGTCATGGATTTATCTCTGAAACTCTCTGAGAAACTTTTTCTTTTCTCTCTTTTTTTTTTCCATTTCATATACAATTTTGGCTATTACTACATCCTCTAGCATTCAAATTCAGTTATAATTATGCTTTCAGTAAAAAGATAATCCTCTGATTTATTTCAGTCATGCTGACTGATAATTTTTCACAGAACAGTTTCTGTCCAAACTCTAAATACTCGTGCTGCCCAGGCTGTCTGTTCTGTGTCTTCATACGTGGAAGGCTCTCCAAGCCCCAGCCTGTCCTTATCCTTCTCAGCCCTTTTCTCATTCCACTGTCCTGTCATTGCTTGGAACCTCAGTAAACTCTGAGTCACCACATAGGAATTAATGGAACCATGCAATTATTTTGGATTGTACGATGCTTAGATTGCATATTTAAGTCAAGTCAGAGGAAGCAGGTTTATCCATGCATATGCAGTTTGAAACAGAGAGTTAAGAAGGGTAATAAATGATACTGTAAAATTAGTTTCTGAAACATTTCCTCAGTTTTCTTTGTGTGGCCAGTGAGCTACAAAATCATGAGAGTCATAGCAAGCCAACAGATATAAAAGGGAGCATGGAACTACATGGTCTTCAAGGTTCTTTCTAATCCAAACCATTCTATGATTAAAAAGCCAATGGGTAACTCATTATGTATTGAATGTTTCTCCACCTGGAATTCATTGTTTTTTTAATTTAACATGTTTTCACCATGTATCTTTGTGTTGTTGGTGTTACTGTATCATCTTTCTGTGAAAAAGATTACACCACTAGTAAACAATAACATGAACATTGAGCCTCGACCACACAGAGGGGAAATCCCTGTATCCCTGCAGACTCACAGTTTAGGAGCATTTTTATCCCCTTTTGTAGTGATTATCAGAAAGCAAATAAAATGCAAAATCCTAACTATGGTCATTCTAGGCAGGCAACAGCTGTACTGTGCTTAAGGGATTCTCTGAAGCACTCTCAAGCCTTGAGCCTTGAATGAGCAATGAGGATGGTCTGAGGATAGGAACAGGCAAAGACACTGGTCTGACCAATTTCCTGGTTCGTGAGTGTGTAATCAGACCAGCCCAGGGATAACATACAGTAGGATGAAATAATGCAAGTATGTTTAGAAGAAGTCCTTGCAAGGTGAATCTCAGCTGCACTGGACCACTCTGTCTGATCCCAGCAAAGCTTTGAGATTTGCTGTTTACAGACCTCGGTGCGCTCCTGCTGGCTGGTGGATCAGCCAGGGAAGGAGCATACTGTGGAGTGCTTTTATGGGAGTTCACGTGTGATCACAGGACATCACTGAGAGTGCCAAGTGACAATTTCAGGTGTTACTTCTGATTTCGTGTTAATAGTTGGGGCTGCCCTGAGAGATGTCCCTCTAACAAAGGAAAGTAGTCCTGGAAAAAAAAGTGGTGCTTTTTTTTTTTTCTTCTTTATTAATACCTGGAAATGAAGAGGAAAATTCACACTTTACAAGCAGCTAACAGCCTGTAGATTGCATTTTTGTAAATCACCTGAAGTACTGTATTTATGATACTTTAGCTGTGCTGATTTTTGCTCTCACAGAAGGCAGAGGTGCTGACAGAGCCTCAAGGTGGTTTGTAGGCAGCAGGGTTGGGGTGCCTGGCCTCAGCAGCTCCCTGGTTTTCTGAGCCTGGCAAGAGTCGTGAGAGTGATGGCAGCATGCTGCTGAAGCTCTGTTTTCTTAAGGCATGCCATAGCTCTGATGCTGTTTTGGTGGAAATGGAGAATTGCAGTGAATGGAATGTCTGTGTGGCCAGGAGGAGTGAGTTGGTTTCTTACTTACAGCAGTCACAGAAATTTAAAAAGAAAAAAAATCTCTGATTCTGTTCACCTTGTTGGAGTCAATGCAGTGAAACAGCAAAATACAGAGCTTTTTCAGGAATTGTTTTCCACCTGATGGAATAATTTCAATTAAGTCAAAGAAATCCTGTGTTTCCTCAGCAGCTGTTGCAGTAAAGATGACTGGTCACTTTGCATATATATTTATATTGCTGGAGGTTCTTTTTATTTTTATTAGTGAATGGTCCTTTACAAATAACAGATATTCAGCTGGTTAAGTGGTTGGACAATTGACATCATGTTTCCTGAAATCTTGCATGAAAAGATATTTGCATCAGAGGTGCATGACCATGATAACACACATAGGAAATTTACTGAAACAGCAGAAATGGTGAATAGAAATGGCAGCATACAGGCTGTAAGAGAGGAGATTGGGATTCCAGCAAAGTCTGGTATCAGGCACATTTTGGTATAAGACACAGAGGCAGGCAATGTGTTCTGATTCTGAAACAGGGCACTAAATAGAGTGATCGCAAATATACCAGTAATGGTACAAAAGTGTACAAAAAAGAAGAATCCTAATTTTGGTTGGAATATGTAAAAGTAGGATGGGGCTTGGAAAACATAGGGGCAATTCATATAAGGGAAATAATACAAAAGAAAAGAGAGTGAGAGGTGGAAGAATTAGCCTTGTGATTTTGCATTTTAAAATTGCAAAATTCCCCTCTCTCCTGGGTCTCTAGAGGGTCCATGGCAGCAGACCTGTCCTTGTCACATGGTGTGGGACATGTTCAGCATGACTGGCACAAGCCTTACCTCAAGCATCAGTGAAGAAACTGGTAGTCTGTTTTGGCTGTAAGAAATTCTCTGTATTTGCTCTTTAAATTCTGTTGGTTACAAGAAGGGAAGAGTGGACCTTGGCTTTTGGGCAGTATGTCTTTTAAACAGGAATGGCACTGATGGAGGTCATGTACATTTTTGCCATTAAACAGGGCCATTAATTTTGAGCTTCTTCTTCAGACCTTATGTTAAAATTGAGACGCAGACAGTATGTTGTAGAGTTGTGAAGAGAGCCTCTGCTTTGCTTGGTCGTTCTTCTGAACTTTTGACTCCAGATAAGTAATTTCAGGACACATGCCTTAATGCTCATTATTGTATTTGCTGTGGGCCAATGATACCTTTTGGGCTGGCAGTGATTTTCAAAGTTGTTTCTACACTCCTATTTGTCTTTTTCCAAGGGCTTTGGAGACTAAGCAGGTGACCTGCCACCTTTGTAATTCCACTTCAGGAACAAAAGATGATCTCCTAGTAAAGTACCTCTTATTATCTGAATAGCTGTGTAATTCATTTTGGCTGTCTTCATATCTTCACATGACAGAACTACTTTTTCATGGGTTTTGTGGTTGTTTTTTTTTACAGCAGTGAACGACAAAAGGTCAAATTTTCTTGTGGTTCCTTGCATGAAGTTTCTGGCTCTTGGTTTGCAGTAGGCACTGTCAGGAGTTACCATAATAAGGCATTGGAAAGTTAGTTAATTACTGCCCTTTAATTTCAAATTGTCACCTTTTTTTGCTATGCAGTGCCTCTTTAGTTGGTGTATTTTAATGAACCTCAACAATACGATAAATGCCTCTTGGGTCATCACAATACTAAGTGCATGAACCCTGTATGCAGTAAGGTCTGGGCTAAGTGTTTTTCAGTTCTGTTATGTGATGGATTTTGTACCTTCAATTAGGGTACAGGTGAAGTTGAATTACATCTGTGAACAGATGGAATTAGAGCTCCTGAGGCTGCTCTGTTGTCTGGGAAGACACGGCAACAACATACCAGAGAGAAGAGGATTGGTGTAAAAGTGCCTTTCAGGAGACAGGAGAGATAAACGCCAGGAAAGAGGGCAGCTTGGCTTTCCACTCTGGGGGATTTTCCAAATGGGTCTAGTTTGCAATGACCATGCAGCAATTTAGACATCAAGCCAAAGTAAATTGATTTGGTTCATTATTTACCAAAAGCTGCAGCTCAAGGTAAAGCAGAACTACTGAATTGGTTTAGTCTTTTCAAAACTATTTATGTTGATATAAATTATACAAAAGGTAAAAATATAAAAAAATAAAGTAAATTGAATCAGTTTTTAATTCAAATTAAGGGCTTTGGCACAGAATTTTTGTTTGTTTATTTTATATTTGGTTTGGTTGATTTGTTTGTTTGGATGGGGGTGGTTGGGAGGTTCAGACAGAAAAGAAGAAGACAAGCTCTGCTTAGCTGTTCTGGGGTTTTCTCCCCACAAGATATTCTCCCTTTCAGGAGAAGGCTGGGTAATGTGTCTACCTGGAAGCACAAATGTACAAATATATAATACTTAGATCCATCAGTCTAATTCCACTCTTGCAGTTCATTATTGTTAAGGGAAGGGCTCATGATTCTTTCTGCCTGTCTTCTGACTTTTCTTTCTCAGTTGAAATAGTATTTCTCAAATCATACTAAGGTCAAGATTGAGAAGTTCTGTTGCTTTGCTTGTGTAGTACTGTCAGCTGACCAGCACGAATTGTTCTGCTATTATTCTACCTATAAGTAAATGTATATGAATTCCTGGAAAACACTCTGCGCTAACAGTGAAGTGCTGTAAAGCACCATAACAAATTTTCAGAACTGTGCAGGGACACTGTTAGACTGAGGACACAGCTGTCTGACCCATATGTTATCAGAAAAAAAATTGTTAACAAATGGCTAACCCTGAGAGACAGAGATATGGTAGTTTGCTGTGCAGAGAGGTACTTTATATGCATTTTTCTCAAAAATCTGGCTCAGTGTCAAAATAACTTCCTGCTCTTTTGTAATAGAAACTCAAACAGGTGTAGCACAAGTCTGTGACAATCTCTCAGAGGCTTTACTCTTGGGAAAGGTTTTGCTCCCCAAAGGTTAATAGTTACACTGAGAGGAACTTTGGAGGTCCTTGTAACCCCTTCTCTGCCCAAGTGATGCTCACAGTCAGGAGCCCAGTGATCTCTGATGCAGTTCTGATTCTGAACAACAACTGGTTGTCCTGCGAGTTTTAAACATTTCATGTAAGCAATCAGCTGCTGAAAAACATGCTCCTATTTTCCACATCACAAAATGAAAGAGTAGTTGGCTTTCTGTCCTCATTTTTGTTTTCCTTTCCACAGTTGTGGATTTGTGTTTTGTCCACAGGCCAAGTCTGTGTGGTTCTTGGCAGGCTGCTCGGACATTTTTCTACTGAGCTTTTATCAGAGCATCTTAGTCTGGGTTTTACATGAAATAATGCAGAAAAGCTCAATAAAGAGAAACCTGTAGTACAGGTTTAATTAACGCTGTGTGCATGTAAGTGGTAGGCGATAGGTGAGCGCAGATGCCGTGTTTCATTTTGATGCTCTATTGCTTTTTTGCTCTGTGATGACATTAATAAATAGATGCAGGCGAGCATTTTAGATTGCATTAGTGCCTGAAACGCCTTTACTTTTTGGCTTGCCCCAGTTCATTTATGAGGCATCATCATGCTCAAATTAGAAAGAGACTAAGCTGTATGTCGCTGCTGAGAATTATTGGATTATTCAATTATGGTGAACAGTGCTCAAGGAATAAAATATTCAAGAAATATTGAAGGAAAAATCCCTAGATAACCTAGCTACATAAAGGTTACATGTTCAGGCATGATTATAGTCCAAATGTAAGTCTGGGGGTGGGGTGGATGGGTTAAGGAAAGGGGCAGCTGCAGGGTTGTGCATTGTGGCTGGTGTTATTTGGAGTGATGAACACTCCTCCGGCCCTTCTAGTGAACTGTCAATGTGATTTAACAGAGGAGGGGAAAGAGGTCAGTGAGGCATTCCAGGCTGAAATCTCCCCAGCAGCCTAGAGGGGTGCTGCTAGGTGCAAGGTGGTGCTCCCAGCCAGCCAGGCTTGGGGACCAGGAAAAGTCTCATAAGACTGCACTGATGTCTTTGTCACCTGGCAGTTCTGGGAAATGGAAAGCAAATGAAATGGGGCTGATTCTGATACCTTCAGTGTGCTTGTCTTTAGAAAATTAACCTTTTTCTTTAGTTAAATGACTTCAGGCAGGAGCTAGTCACAGTTTCCATGCTGATCTGAGCTCTGGGTTACCTAAAGCTGAATATCTAAATTATTTATATTGCCAGGCCTGCATTGGCATCAAGCATGGGATTAGGCTGTTTTGTTCATGTGAAGGCTAGAGTCACTGGTTTGAACCAAACATAGCCTTATTAGGATTATGTCTATACTTGCACTTCAAACTGTGGCCTTCTTTCTCCCAGGAAATCTGTGTTTGTTTTATTTTAACCACAGCTGCTTCATGGTAATAAACATTCCTATTTAGTGAAGAATTTTGGATAACTGAGAATACTCTGGATGGTGAAAATTTGCCTTCTGTTGTCTGGTGGACCGTACAGAAGTAGGTAAGCCAGTCAACAACAAGATAAGTATTACAGGAAACCAAAGCATGAATTCATTAATTTTAACGATAATGTTGCTGTTTTACTCCAAGCTTAAATGAATATAAATGTAACTTATCGAAGAGTCACTGGCAAAAACCATCTGTGCAGGTTTTTCTAATCGCATCTGTGCTTAAACTAGCTCTGCATTCTAAGAAGAAGCAGCAGCAGCAGCCGACCTTCAGCTGACTCCCAGCAGCGTTTCTGCTCCCAGCAGCAGCAGCAAGGAGCGGCCAGTGGCTCTGCCATGGTTGTTTGGGATGGTGGTAGTACGTCAGACCTTTTATTTTTGCCACTAACACGGTCTTCCCATCCTTGTTATCAGCGAGTGGCTTGGCAGGACAGTTCGGATTCAGTGCTTTGAGCAGAGAAATCACGAAAGGAGCTAATTCTTAATAAGGCTAGTTATCCCTTTGCCGTTATTTGCAGTACTGTGGTTAATAGGGTGTCGGTACTCACTCCCAGAAGTTGAAAGAATGAATTAAAAAGCCCATTGTCTCTGTAGTGATGAAGGTAATTAAAAGAGAACTGGGCTGAGAAGTTCCATATGATGTAAATCATTCTTTCCAGGCTTTTCTTACACCTCAGACCTTTTCCCCCAAATGAAGTCGACAAGTATTTCTGCTCTATATGTTTGGTTCACAACTCAGTGATGGCTTTTTTGCTCATTGAGGGGTGCAGAAAGTTCTTGTTATGGTCACTGATTTTCCAAGAAATCTTAATTATTTGCAGACATCTGTGTGCATTTAGATGTACAGAAGGAAAAAGACGATTTCATCTTGCTTCTTTATTTGTGATGGAGCTATGTTTTTGTTTAAAAAAAAAAACAAAACGCACCCGCGGAACAGATCCTTAGAGAAATCACTGGAAACAGTTCCATGTTGAATTTATAGATCCAAATATGTTACCCTTGGCCTTTCTTGAAATGCTCCATTGGGATGTCTACATGAATATCTCCAAAGGTAATAATATTGATGAAGTTAAAGTCATATGGAAAACTGGCTGGTGTAATTATTCATTAACATTTTTTAAAGCTGCTGTGAGCATTGAATCCCAAGTCATGCTAGCAGCTGCAAGACAAAGTGGGAGACACGCCAGTTTTGGAAGGTACTGTCTGAACAGTATTTATTTGACTGAGAATGACATAAGTCAAAGTTGGTGTCAGCATCTTCTGAAGGATCTTGAAGTCAGACTACTTGTATTTTTCATTACAATTATGACTAAAGTTGACTCAGAGAGGCAGAGATCATTAAAGACATTTTTAATGCTGCTCCCACCCCCACGCACTTCCAAGCCAAGGTTAGAGGCCAGCCAGATAGCTGATTATTTCATCTCCCACCCTGCTGCACAGCGCAGTGTATTAGAGCGGCACTAATGTCTGTGCTAAGATTAGTAGCAAGCCACTTTTAATCTTAACTTGCAGTTGGACACGTCTGACCTATAAAGGGTAGGTGATGAGAAGTGATGTCAGATTTAGTGTCTTTCCTCTGCTAGAGTGGAGATTGTCAGTTTTGTGGCATTTAAAACTGTTTCTTCTCCACTGGGAGCGATGACTTAAGGCAGCAACTAAAGTCTACGAAAATGCAAACTGACCTGCAAATACTCATCAGCAACCAGGCAGTTCCCAGCCTTAGAAGTGAACACATTAAAGGAGGAGGCAGTCTACTTTCTCCAGGGCAAGGAAGTGACTCTCCCTGCTTGTGAGGATCAACTTTATCAGGGCCGTTAAATTCTGATGTCAAATGTGGCTCTTAAGACTTGACTTATTGAATCAGCATGTCTGTGGAAAAACTTTAGAGCATTAATTCTTAGTTTTCTTTCATACCACTATGATTTTGGTTTTTTCGAATGGTGGCACAAAATGACATGTTTGAGGCCAATGAGATCTTTTGATGAACACTTTCTTTCATATTCTGTCTGTCCATAAACTCCAGACTTCAGCATCTGAGATTCAAGCAAAAATGCAGAAGGTGTGTTTTGACATGACTGACTAATAATTACACTAGATACAATTTTTCATGTTCATTTTGCAAATATTACTGTGTAATCTTACAACCTTGCTTCTTTTCCAAAATACCTCAACACAATGCATGATAAAATTTCATCATGTTACTTGTTTAATGGCATCACTTGAGTCTATGGGAAACTTTCTCAGTGTCCTACTAGGACTGAATAGTTTGTCAACAATATATCCACTCTTTAGTACAGTCTCACAGTGAGTTTAATCTTACTACACTCTGATTTTGGGGTAGCTTCAAGCTTCACAGCCCAGGCCTCTCTATAGTGAGTATGTTAGTGCAGATATAGCTTTCACGAGTATGCACAAGAATGCTCAAGTGTCATCAAGCATTTTCCGCAGGAAGCCTGTTGTCATCTACTAAAACGTGGTTCCTGTCAAATATCAATTTCCTTTCTAAAGCCTGAATATAGAGCCAGATTCCTAGCCTGGCTCATACGTGATCCTGGTTCTCATGTGGAGATGCTGGCTGCAGGTAATCTCCTTCTGAGTAAGGAATTACAGAGCACGTGGTGCTGGAAAGGTCAAACTCATTTGCAGGGAGTTGTGTGTAACTGTGCGATGCAGAAGTGAGCTTCATTACTTGTAATTAATCCTCATGGTTCCTGAATGTCAGTTTACAGAGGCAGCCGTGAAGGTAGTCCATGGAAGATAATTAATATTTGTTATTCCTGACTTTGAAGAGACTCTGGATAGCGGTGTTTATAAGTCCTTCCTACCGGGACAGCCTATGAGGAAATTCCCTGATTAAATCATCAGTGCTGTTGTCTCTGCCTTAAACTGTTGTTTTACAGTAATTACTGCCCTTTCACAACAGAAGGGCATGGGGTGATATGGTGGAAGACAACACATTGGCAGATTTTCACAGTTTCAGAGAAAATGTCCTTCGGGGAAAGGTTAATGCAGTTATCAGGCAGGTTAATGCTCTGTTGTTCCCTGAGGGCTTTTCATTGATAGGGGTAGGGGGGGTTCCTCTATAGTATTTTTATCTCAAAACTATTAGGCTGCTCAAAGAGAGTGAATGAAATCTAAAAATACATGTTTTATTAACAGCAGGAATTTCTCTTAGAAAATATAGGTCAAATTCTCCACAGTTGTCAGTGTAGTTAGAACAGCTAGCTGTAGCTGAAAGTGGAATATATGCTCAATTCTGTGAATTTCACCTTTGCTGCAGATGAGATTTTGTTTCCCTATTTGCATAGGGGCCTTGGCATACAATCTTACCATTCTTTATCTGTATTATATTGTAGACTGAACTAAAAGATTAAAGAAGAGTGATTTTCTTGCTTTGTACATCCATTATCCAACTGAAGACATAATCTTATTTTGTGTTTTGATGTTGATGTGAACCTTTTTTCAATTTTATGTAAATACTGCAACTTTAAAATATTCAAGAAGACTGATTTTTGTGCAATTTTATGGTCTACAAACTGAGAGATTATTTAGTGCCTCATGCAAAATTTGACCCTCCAGAGTCCAGCTCTTTCATTTCTTCCTTTCTGCTGTTTCTGTAGGAGAAACAAATACACAAAAGGCTTCTTTGCATGCTAGAGTTATTAGAAAACATTTCTGTATTAATGTAAGTACTCACCAGTTTTTGACCAGCTCTTAAGATGCAGAGTTTTCTGGTTTGAATCACAACTTCCTCTCATTAGAGTGACTCTAGATTACTGTGGAAAGAGGGAAAAGCAGCTAGCAAATTTTGGGAAAATACTTCTGTTAGTGAAAGGACTTTTTGAATATGCAATAGCCTATTTAATATAGTGCTGCTATTTTATATTGTATCAGTTTATGAACTAGGGTCAAACTTCATGGCTATGAATTAGAAAACTTAACTGTCTGGATTTTAGTGCCACCTTTCTGGCAAGTGTTCAGTGATCCAGTGAAAAAAAATTAATCTTTTCTTCTACTTCACTGGTTTGGCCATCATAAGCAATGTTATTAATTATGGGCTCTAAAGTAGCAGCTTTCTGACTTCTGTGACCTAGCACTCACATTGTCTGGAATGCTGCATTTGCCACCTTCATGGTACTAATTAGTATGTTTATAATGAGCCTCCACTCCAACACTGTAATCCGCATCAGTCGACACACCTGACAGCAACTTGCATATCTCAATGGCAGACACAAAGTCAGGGAGCTGAACTCCTTGCCATATGAAAGTTAGCTGTGAAAATCCACTTCTCTCTAATTCTATCCCAAATGCATGTGTTTTATCACTACACTTTCGTTATGGATAATGGGTTACAAACATTAGAGAGTTTTTATGCAGAGATTTAAGAAGCAAGGAATAATAATTTTGAACAACAAAAGAAAGAAAGAAAGGGATAGATGGGGCTTTTAATTAGCAAATAGAAGGATTCCGTTTCCAATGTTTGCTGTAAAGTTTCCTCTCGGAGTCATACAACAGCTATAAATGGCACACGCTGCAGAATTGTAATTTCTGCAGAGAAGTCATTTTTGTCATCTTGCAGGAGTGGCTTGTTTGCCAAAGTGTCAATATACTTTGACACCAAAAAGCTGACAAACTAAAACATCATGTTGTCACACAAGGGATATGGTTGGAAAAAGTACATTGTGGAAAGTGACTGAAAAGCAAAGGAGAGAGAAGCAAAAAGCTTTACCTGAAGTATGCTGGGATACTTCCATCCAGTGGTAGCATTCTGGTTTTGACAATCGTTGTTACAGGATGGGTTGTCTTGCAATGAATCCAGCATCACCCAAGCAAGGTCGGAGCAGATGTGGGCTGAGCATTTGGGATCAAACAACCGTTGAACTTCTGGGGTCCCCCTCAGTGTTGGCATGTGCCACTGACTCTCCCAAGTGCTGTGGTGGTGTGGTGCTATGTCCTCTGTGCCAGCAGGAATTACTTGAATCCACAGGGATGGCTGGGCTAGTCCCACTCACCACCAGCCTCCCTCCCTCCCTCCCTC
>WBMZ01016359.1:0-13379 GCA_013400975.1 Atrichornis clamosus
AGGAGGAGGAGGAGGCGCCGAAGCCGCCGGGCGAGCAGGCGGACAGCGAGCGGGGCAGCCCAGCGGCAGCCGCCTGGGAGGCGTTCGGCGGCAAGTCGCTGGAGGAGATCTGGAAGGCGGCCACCCCGAGCCTCACCACGTTCCCCACCATCCGTGTGCGGGGCAGCGTGTGGAGCCGGCGGAGCCTGGCGGCGGCGCGGCGGCGGGCGCAGCGGATCCTCGGCGTGGATCTGTCCCCCGTGGTGCGGGTGCGCCGCTTCCCCGTGGCGCCGTCCTGAGCCCGCGGGGGCCCCGCTCCCCGCGCCTCACCTTGGCCGCGGTGCGGACAAAGAGACCGGTATCAGTCACCTGTTTACATTGCTTTTGTCTGGATCGTGTTCTGCTGCTGCACTTTATGGCCCGGCCCGCTCGGGCGGCGCCGGGCCCCCCGCCGCACGGGGGGGCGGCCTGCCGGGCCCCGGCCTCGCCCCGGGGTGGGACTGCCTGGCAGGTATCACGCGTGGGGACCAAGTTCCACTTTCTTTCTCTCCCATTGGGCTACCTCACTGGTCCAGAAGTCCACCCAAGAAGTTATTTTCCAAAGGAACTTACTTTCATGCTTGTATAATAAAGCACCATCTGATTCTTGCTAATTTTTTTTCCTTTCCCCCCTTGCCCTTTTCCTATGGATTATGTATGCTTTGTGGTGTTGCACTAGTATGTGCTCAGGGTATTTTGAATCCCAAGCATTCCCAAGTTTCAGTTTACTCTGATAAAGGATGCGTAAAGAATGGAGGTTCAGGACTTGTGGCTGTTCTTGATGGTGCAAAAACCTTTTTTTAATTTTAATTTCATGAGCTTAGTGATATATAAAGATGTATCGCGCAGTATAATTGTTACACTTTTGTATCTAAAGTCATTTTTAAAGTTTTCTAGTTGAACTAAGTATTTGTTTCTATGGAGCACCTAAAGATAGAATCATCCTGATATTTTATAACTCTGTTTACTTTAGGGAAGCTCGTTTGGTCAACCTAAGTGAACTTAATAAAAATCAAAGAACAAACGGCGTTTCAGTTCAATGAAACTGCACAGGGATGGGTTCCTGGTAAAGTACACCACTACCGAGGCACTTTATATTAGTGAGCTCTGGCTTTGTGAAGAATGTAACTGCTCATCAGAGCAATGTATAGGTGGCTGGAGGTGAACTGTGATCCAGTGTTGGTGCTGACAGCCAGAAGTCAGTATCTCGCATGACACAAATATCCCACTGAAGTGCCTCTTTGCAAAAGGAGCAGGATTTGGTACCTGATCACTTCATAATGAACTAGCACTCGTGCTGTGATTGTGAGATGGTTAATGATGGTTAATCATGTTTAATATAATTACTTGCATGTAATTAGTTTTATAAACCTTTCATGGATTTCAGAGTAGACTGATGAAAAATTCATAATGTAGCTTGATTATTTTGACTGAAAATAACTTGTCATTCTATTTGATAGGCAGTCTCTCTTTTAAACTGATTTATTAAAGCCTTTTTTTAGGTCTTACACCTTGCAGTTGGTATGTGAGGAGCAAAGGTGCGTGTGAGGGAGAAGGTGATTATTTTCTTTTTACATTTTTTTTTAATGTTTGCAAGAGGAGTAAGAAATGTGGGATGATACACAGCTTATGTTTCGAGTATGCTGGCAATGGGACTGACCAGTTTTCATGGTGGAATGAACAATCTCGAAACTCCTTTATAGAATCACTTGGTGACTCTTAAAATTTCTTTTGTGATGTCTCTCGACTCCATGTTGCCTGCCTTCAACAGAGAGTGTAAGACATCTTGGTGTATAGAGGCTGCTTGTAAAAACTTGATAGTGTTAACCTAAAGCAGCCAGGTTCTTCTAAAAACATGTATATTTTGTAGTTCTTTTTTACTTAGGGGAGCAGCAAACTTCTTATTCTTCCAAACTAATGCTTAATCTATTCTACATCCATCTGGCTTTTGAAATTGTTTACATAACGTTAGAGCGTCTGCTGTTAGATCGCTGCAGTAGTGCCACGTCGCATTTCAGAAGTGAATTAAATGAAAGTTCAAGGGCGCATATTATTGTGCTGTTCCTCTGGCTGTAATACCTGCTTAAATGTAAAAGTAAAATTGGGTTGATTTAAAACCCAGTAATGCAGCTGCAATGTGACGAAATGCTGAGGCTCCAAGTTTTGAAATTCTACTTCAGAAATGCAGAAGTATTGTTACTAGTTCTTGTGGTGTCTAGGTGATTTCAGTGCTCCTACTGTTAGGTTGAGGGGTTTTTCAGTAATCTTTTCAACTTTGTAGAAAGGTGATAAAACATTAGCATCTGTCTTGTGCAGATTCTTAACTCATAAACAGGCGCAGGACAGGCTAGGTCAGATTTCAAGGGTGACGTTGAGGCTGCCAGAGGTATGATATGGGAGACACTGTATTAAATTTGTGCTGCCTTGTTTGGAAGCATATCCTGAAACATTCTGTGTGGGAACAAAATATAGTGAAGTAACTTTTAACTTAAAAAAGAGAATAAGGGTTATTTTTCTTTTGGTTGTGCTTTGGCTTCTTGGTTTAAAAGTGGGAGCTTTATTGGAGGTGTAGTGTACTCTGCTGATACCCTGTTAGCAAGTTGGGTTGAAGTTTCACTGGAGTCTGAACTCCTCTGCCATTACAGCTGCATTTATAGATTCTTAGCTGAGCTATTTCAGTTTGTGAAGTCAGTTAAGAGTGGGAAATCTTTAGTCAGGTTTTCTGGCAATTTAATGTGCTGAAATAGCTCAGCAAAGACCTGAGTACAGGACAGGGCGGGAAAGCCAACAGGTCACAGGGAAGCTAAACCAGCTTATTTCATGGTCATATTCATGGCAGTTTGTGGCAATCCAGGACAGGGTTATCTGTGGTCCAGCTTCTCCCCCTCTCTTTCCTTCTCAAAGGTGCTATTTCCATGTACTTCTTTGTGTTTATCTGAGGAAGCTAGACAATCAGAAAACTCTTCAATTTTAGGTTTGGCTTCTGTTCGACTTTCTAGCTGTAGACTAGAGCTGAGGAAGTTTGGAAAGGGGTGTGAAGTATTACCTCAATATTGATTTAGATAATTTGGAGTATGAAAGCAGTAGAGTTTATTTTATGAAAAGGGCTAATAATGTTCTTGTACTCTACCTGTATGTATGGCGATGGAGATAGTGTAATGGATTAGCCGGACGTCTGGTCTGACTCTTTGTTCCTACACACATGCTGAACAGTGTGAGAGGTGTGATTTGCCTGATTTAACTCAGTGGTTTCAACATCCTGTCACATGGCTTTACGTCTGAGACTGACAAAATGCAGGCCCAGAATAAATCCAGTGTACAATGCCCTGTCTACTTCAGTCAGCACGGATGGTCTCATATTAAACAGGAATTTTGTGGTGGCCTCTGTTGCTGTAATTCTTGTGTAGTAGCTGGTTCCCTCCCTTACAAGCTCCCTTTATAGAATTACTTCTTGTGGTGGAAGTTGGGCTATTTCCTTTACCAGGTCTGAATTTTCAACCAGTCACTCAAGGATTATTGAACTTCAGAATGCCACAGTGCCAAAAAAAGTTGGACGATGGCCCCAGATGTCAGGGGTAGAGTTGAGGCAACCACTGGTCTAGCATGTTACCTGGTGTAGTCTTTACATTCAAGAGGCAGAGCCTTCCTCTGAGTCATTGCACAAATACATTGTTCAGGACTAAGCTCATAAAAGGAGAATGCAGTGCCTTGCAAGAATTCTTCTGGACTCTATTGTTACATAAAAGTTTTCACATCAAAAGGATCAAAGTGTTCAACTGGTCCCTGAAACACTCCATTGCTGGCCTGTAAACAACAAACTCTTTGTGTGCCCAAACCTCATGCAGAGCATCGTTGTATTTGCAGAAGGCAATTTTGGTACTTGGATTTTGCTCTGAAGGGGTAGGGAATGTTGTGTTTATCTGTATTTCCTAGCCTATCAGAAGCAAAAGGCAGTCTGGTTTAAAGATTTCAGCTTTGATCCCAAATAATTTTTCATTTACTGCTTCTTCAGCAAGGCAGAGTCCTGGGCACTTCGTGCTATTTAAAACAGTTGACTTACGGTAACGTATTATGGCTCAATGTTGTACTTTGAGTCCAAGGTTTGCATGCATATGAAGCCAGTAATAGTGAAAGCACTTCTATTTCCTTTTGGCTCAATAGACTGACACAAACATTTTGATATGTATGAGTCGGAACCGGTGATTTTGGGTTGAACAGAATGTTGTGTTTGATTTTAACTGCTCAGGTTTTACTTGTGTCTATAAGCACAGGAAATCTGGAAGCAAAGGACTAGATTGACAAGAGCGAATTGCCTCACAGAAAGGCAGTTCTTACCAAGAAAGAAGGTAGATCAGAATTCCTGGACTTTGAAGACCCAAATTTCAGTGCCCCTGCTGTCGTGTTTGTAAGGGGAAACTTTGAAGTTCTGTGTTCCAAGGGCCATATTATAAGAGCTTGAACCATTTAACTCTGTATAATAAATACGAAGCCAGAAAAAATTCCTGGATATTGCAGTTTTTAGGGAACACTTGGTTCTTCATCCACTGTTTATTTTAGGTCAGCATTACTGCCTTAACTGGAAAGACTGAGGCATATCCATCCCACAGTATTCTGAGGCATTGACTCCAAATGTTGGAGTGCCAAGCTGTAATGAGGCATCCGGTATGTATGGTGGTAGGACTACGTAGGAGAATTTTGGAACGTCTCATCCCTAATCAAGGTGAAACCATTTTTCTGTACTGTAAAAACAGCATATTCCCCAGTGTTAATACCTAAATATCTTCATAAAACTACCAAAAAATTCTTGCTACCATTTTTTAATGTGAAGAGACCTGAAAATACTTTCTAGGGTTGATTCCAAGAATAGAGTCTTATTTATCCATTTATTTACTGTGAAAATCCTCATGAAACTGCTAAGTAGTACTCAACATTATAGGAGTTGGAAGAAGGGAGCCTTCATTCATGCAGTTCATTTTTACTTGCACAGGTGTTTAAGATACCCAGCCAAACAAAAAAAGCATGTGGTTCCCTGTACTCTCTGCTGGCCTTAAGGAAAGCTTCCATTCCGGTCCTGTTTCAGCCTCCTTATTTGAAATAGAAGATTAGGATTGATAGTGTTGAAGTTAAAAGACAATAGTGTCAAAACAGTGCCGACAGGAGAACCCAGTCACTTGAACTGCTCTCATCGTTCTGGGTTTCTCTCCCCATTGCTACTTCAGGAATGCAGATATTCTGCACCTGCCCCTACTCCTGTCCTCCTTTCCTAGGCTGGTTTTGAGGAGAGTCAGAATTGAACAATCTAGAATAGATGGGAGGTGAAATTCTTCCTCTGAAAGATGGGTGGGAAGTTGGTTGGTTGGTTGGTTGGGGTTTTTTGTTTGTTTTTGTATGGAATTTGTATGTAGCTGGCTGCTCCTTTCCATCTCCTCAGAGAGTCTTCATTTTGCCTTTACTGTGCTGTCAGCCATCTCTAATTACCTGTTACTGTTCTTGTGCAACTGAGCAGCCTGTTCATCAGCTTACGTTGCCCAGGCCAAATCACCTTGCTGCAGGATGATCTCTGAAGATGGAGCGTACAGGTTCATACGTCCACATAATAAGTGTTATCCTGAACTCACATTTTGGCAGCAGTGGACCTTACTCAAAATATCAGATGTTGTTTCCAGATGTATAGTATTTCCTGGAGGAGAGGTGAGAAACCAAACTGAAAGTACGTGATGTGACAATTTCTTGTGATTGAGTCTGTGTGATCCAAAATGCCTTTTTAAAACTTCTGAGAAAGAAGGAAAGTTTCTTTCCTTCACCCCATGAATTCCTAAAAATTCTAAAATGAAGATACTATGTTATTATAGGGGTTTTTTCCCTTTCCTGTTGAGCAATTGAAATAACAACCATACATATACATCCCAGAATTGTTAATGTATAACTGAACTTGTCTCATATCTCTGTAAGGGAACTGGTGAATAATGAGCATATACTTCTGAATTAACTGTGCAGTGTCAGGTTGTGTAGGAAGCTGACACAACACATTTCACTCCGTTCAAGGATATATGTCTACTCAGCTGATGGGAATTAGTGCCACAGTTTGGGACCAGCAATGCAAGTTTTCTTGAAATGGAGCAGAAGGCGTGGGTTAGGGCATGGGCCCTTATCCTGTGTTTATCCTTCATTCTTCCCAGGTTCCAGTGTAAACTCCAAATAGCAATGATTTCCTAATTATACAAATACAATTATGTATAGCAAAGACTAAATTTCATAGATGGTATATATAATTATGAAAGCTTGTAATTAATATTAGTATATATATGTACACATGCACTCAGACCCCAAAGCAGCTCTCCTAAAGAGGCTTCTGTTGTAGTTTTTATTTGTCCAATGCCATTGTATTCCACATATATTCTAAAAATGCCCCACATTTCCATGCTACACAGGATCAACAAAACTGTCCCAACACCACCGAAGTCCCTCCTGGAATCTTACCTTTTGTACTTCCTAATGGTTATCCCGTCCAGAAACCACTTTCCAGGAAGGTTTCTGTAGACTTCTGCCTCATGTTTAATCCACTAATACTAAAAAGTTGTGTTATAATCTCCACTTAGCATTTGCAGTCTTGGGAGGTTGTGAGGGGAATTCAGCTCTTCCGGAAGAACAGGTATCTGATTTTTCTTTTAAAGGGATAGTTTGAGAGAGGAAGCAACCAGAGACAGAAAATCTTAAACCCAATCTTTTGTCTTAGCAGAAAGACTGAAGTACAGTTCCTGCTGCTGTTGAGTGGCCTTCAGCAGGAAGGGTCACACAGCTCGGGCACAAAATGCCTTCCACTTAAGTACTTTTCCCAGGAAGAAACACAGAGCACCTCTTCCTGCGAATGTACAGGAACAGTGCTGTGCTGATGCTGAGTGTTCTTTCATGTGGTTGTAAATGTCAGGTGTGGTTTTTCATAGAAATTCTCAGTACTTTGTAGCTTAGGTCATACTAAGGAATAGTCAGCTTTTCTTTTCATCCCTAGGTCTTTTAGGAAACTCAAAGTTTAAATCTTTTAAGAGCTGCCCACATTATTTTTCTTCCCAAAGATGCATCAATTGCTCAGGAAGTTGTGCCTGTGGAACATGGAATAACTCAGGTGGGAAGGTACTTACAGAGGTTAACCTGGTCAAACAGCATCCTCCACAAGCAAGCACAGATAAAAGATGTTTTGAAAAGTGGTCCTTTAAAGACATCCTAACCACTTGTAAAAAGAGAAGGAATAGGGAGAGAATTAATCAGAAACAAGATTAGGGGGAAATTTTGCTGTGTTGAAATGCCTCCCAGGGTCCTGAAGGAACTGGCTGATATCATTGCCAAGTACTCTCTGTCCTATTTGAAAAGTCATGGCAGTCAGGCCAAGTCTTTGGAGATTGGAAAAAAGGAAACATTGCTTCTATTTTTAAAAAGGGGAGAAAGGAAGACCCGGGGAACTGCACACTGGTGAGCCTTACCTCTGTGCCTAGGAAGAACATGGAGAAGATCTTCATGGAAGCAATATTAAGGCATATGCAAGACAAGGAGGTGATCCGAGACAGCCAGCATGGCTTCACTAAGTGCAAAGCATGCCTGACTGATCTCGTGACCGGCTATGATGGAGTGACTGCGATGGTCGACAAGGGAAGACCACGCAGTGCCATCTGCCTAGAATTCTGTAATGCTCTCCTCACAGTCTCACATGACATCCTTATCTCTTAAATTGGAGAGGTGTGAATTTGAAGGGTGGACAGTTCAGTGAATAAGCAACTGGCCAGATGGATGCAGCCACAGAGTTGTGGTTAATGGCTCTATGTCCAGGTGAAGGCTGGTGAAGAGTGATGTCCCTCAGGACTCTCTCTTGGGACTGGTGCTCTCTAATACCTTTATCAGTGACATCAACAATGACATCAAATGCACTCTCTGCAAGTTTGCAGATGGCTCGAAGCTGGGGGTGCAGTTGACACAACAGAAGGATGGGATGGCATTCAGGGGGACATGATAAACTTGAGAAGTGGGCCCACAAGAGCATCCTCAAGTTCAACAAGTGCAGGTGCAAGATGTTGCACCTGGGTCAGGGCCTGGTGGTAGAACTCGCTGTCAGCAGCCTTGAGGAGAAGGACTTGTAGGTTCTCATGGCTGAATAGCTGGACATGAGCCAATAGTGTGTGCTTACAGCCCTGAAGGCCAGCCACAACTTGGGCTGCATCAAAACACCATGGGCAGCAGGGTGAGGGAGGGGATTCCTCCTCTCTACTCTGCTCTGATGCAACGCCCTCTGTGTCCAGCTCTGGGATCCTCAGGCAGGAAAAGCATGGACCTGTTGGAGTGGGTCCAGGGGAGGCTGTAAAGATGATCAGAGGGCTGGAACACCTCTCCTATTAAGACAGGCTGAGAGAGCTGTGGTTGTTCACCCTGGAGAAGGCTCCAGGAAGAATTCATTGTGGCCTTCCAGTAACTAAAGGGGGCTTATAAAAAAGGAGAGAGACATTTTATGTGGGCAGATAGTGATGGGACAAATGGGAATAGTTTTAAATTAAAAGAGGAGAGAATTAGAATAGATGTTAAGGAGAATTTCTTTACTCAGAGGGTGGTGAGGCACTGGAACAGGTTGCCCAGAGAAGTTGGCCCAGAGAAGCCCATCCCTGGAAGTGTTCAAGAACAGGTTGGATGGGGCTTTGAGCAACCCTGTCTAGTGGGAGGTGTCCCTGCCCATGGCAGGGGAGTTGGAAGTAGTGACCTATAAAGTCCCTTCCAACTCAAACAATTCTATAACTCTATGAAATCCACAATGAAAAAAAGGTGTTAATATTTGATACTGTAAAATCTGCACATTGTGACCATAAGGCCATTTGTATTCTCTCATGTTGGGTGGTTAAATTAGTGCTGCCAAACAGAAACATCCCAGTACTTATTTCTGGACAAATGGGAAGAGGTAGAGGAGAAAGTGGAGGAAAATTTTGTCAATTTTTATTTTTTTAAGTTGTTCAATCTACTTTACTACTGCCTTTGTTTCATGATCCAGCCTTTCACTACAGCTCCATGTAATATGACAGAATTCCTGAGTGCAGTGAATTGTGCTACAGAGAATATATCCTAGATGCTCTTAAAACACATTAAGTATTTGAATACTGACAGATACATCAAATGTACTCATTTATTAGCAGTAAATAATGATCCTTTCTGTAACAACTGTGCATAAATTACTTCCATATGGACGTAAATTTCACCTCCCTGCCCAATATCTAATGGAAATTGTTTCATCCACCTTTCCACCAGACCAGGTATCTTAATAATCCCTTGATGTTTGTATCCTTCTGATTTGGCTTAACATTTTTTTCATTGTCTGTTTCCTCATGTCCAGCATCCTCTTCCATATTTCCACAGTATGTAAAAATCCCCTTCCTATTAAAAAAAATAAATTAATAATTGCAGGGATCATGTCCTACTTGGAACAATTTGAATGAAACAAAACCTCATGGATTTTGGAGAGCTGCCTGAAATGATCTTGAAAAATAAGTTTGTCTTAATGGAAAATGTCCTATTTAAAAGAAAAGCAGAAAGCAGCCAGTTGTTTTGCATGATTTATTTTGTTGACATTTTTATCAAAACATCTTTTATTTTTGCAAACAGTCTTTCATTAAACTAAATGTTTGGAAACTTCAATTTTTGGCAAAAGTAGAAAAGATAACGGCGGTAAAAGCTGCTTAGACCTTTTCTTTCATTATTTGAGTAACTCAGTGTTTTAAAATGCAGAAAATTATATCAATGAGCACTGGAAGTCATTTATTTTCAGTTATTTTCTCCATGGTTTTCTTCCTAGCAGTGTCTAGTACAGGGCCTTATAGGTGCCTACCTAAAGGAACCATGAAACACGTGAACTGGTCAGCTGGGCACTGCCTGGGCAGGAGGGTCCTTGCATTGGACACATCTCTGGCACACCTGGTAGGATATTAGGATTGCTGTGTCCTCCCTGCTGTTGCTTAACGTTCTCCCTCACCCAAGGCACTCCTTCCCTGAGAGAAGGTGTTCTGAAACCTAGCTAGGAAAGGTTCTTGCCCTCCTACATTGCATGGGATTTTTTCTTGGGCACAGAATGTAAAATACCACCACATCAGAACTGCAGCTCTTGCCTTGCTGACATGCTTCATAATAACAGGAGTGCCAGATGAGGAAGTAATATTTCATGTCAGCAGTGCTGCTAATTTACAATAATTTTAATTGTAAATTAAATAATTTTGTTCACTTTTCCCCATCACAAGATTGGCTTAGAAAAAAATCAAAATATTTAGAAATTATATGTATATACACCTGTAACTTTTTCAAGTCACTAGATATCATACTTTTCAAGATTTTCTTTGCCTTCAGGAAGAACAGGACCTCATTTTAATTTTGAATGATAAGTAAGTTTTCTCAGTCTAGGAATAGGGACAGTAAGAAAAACAACAAATACCATGATCCTGGCAATAAAATCCCGGAGTTGGCAGTCATGGGTCAGAGAAGACAAGGCTTGGGAAGGAGCCAGAGCCTGCCTGTGAACAGGAGCCGCAGGCTGGAGACAGCTGTCTGGAATCTGTCTGGGCAGCAGGCACCCCAGGAGATGAGAGAGTCGTGCAGGGAAGCAGCTTTTTGCTGCTATGGGAGCTGAACATCAGAGCTTGTTTCCACTTAAGGGGGGTTCCTGTTAGAACTGCAACTGGCAAACCCTGCCCATGAAGATGAAAGTTAGACAGCTTCCCAGAATAGAATTACATGAGCACAGGGGAGTTGCTGCATGTATAAAAACATCTATATTATAGGTTTTGTTGACGTGGTTATGGGGTTTGAGAATGGATGTGTAGTTGTTTGAGGTTTTTTTAAACTGATGGAGAGCAAGGCTATAGGAAAGGGAGAGGACACAGGTACCAATGTAGGAGACACAATTTGTCTGTCTCTAGGCACAGTTTTGAACAATTGAAATGAGGTCAGACCAGAATTCCCCAGGTGTTAGGAGTGGTAGGGAGGTGCAGATGACCTTTGGTCGCAAAGCAGTCTTCTACTACTCCCATGAAAGTTGGGAATGCTTATGGAAATTCATTGTAAAGTCTGTGGGTTTGCAAAGCCCAGAACATATTCCGTTCCTGGCTCTAGGCTTCTTGTGCACAGAAATCCTATCAAACACAGCAACAATTATTTTAGGACTAGCTGGAACATGAATTTGAGGTCATGTTAAATCATATTATCTGATCATTTTCTTTTCATTTTGGTAGCTGCAGTTTAGAAATAGATCATCAGGGCTGTGCTTAGGAAGACCCAAGTTTCAGGATGTCTCCTGGTGGACCACTTCAATTCAGCTGATGTCAGTCTGTCTAGACTAGGTAAAGGAAAATTTGGAAGCATGTGATAGCGTAATACAAGTATTTAAGCTTTCACCACTCTTGGAAGGTCTGGACTTCAGCATTCACAAAACCAGCATGGGTGGTAGATGGTGCTGGGCTTGAGCACAAACTCAGGCCCAGAACTGATGAACAGTGCAGGCATAGCCAGAGAACGGGCTGGCTGATTATTATGATCAGCACAACATCTGAGGGTGTGATAGGTTTGACAGTGTGTTGCACCCTCTTACTCATTTGTACCTGCTCCTTGTGCCAGTGCAAATAGCACAGTTGGGTCCAGAGGCAGTGACTGCTGCTCACGTAGTGACCTATTTCAGCATGTGAATGTGGTTACTAATACTGTAACTAAGTATGGTGACTGAAGAGCTCCTATTCCTACACCCACCTGATGATCTGCCAATGCTTTAACCAGCCACTTAACAATCTTTAGAACCTTCCCTCGTTTTTGTCAGAAGGCTCCACACCATCAACACAGGCACAGATATGTAAATGGATAGTATTTCCTGCAGTAGGTCTTGAAAAGCATCAGGCTCCCTTCCCTAACTTAGCAGGGAACATGGGCATTTGCTTTCACTATCATTTAGGCATGAATTAAATGCCTACGGCTGTGTCTGCATGAGCGTTTTGGTTCAAAGCTGCAGTACTGTTTTGAAGTGAACTCCCTGATTACCCCCACTTACCTGTGTTGATTTGGCATGCAAAACAGTCTTGGTGTCTGTGAGGTAGCTTCGTTTAAGAGGAGCTTAATCAGAAGCTGAAACCCAACTGCAACCACCAAATGTGCTCCCACCCCTGATGAAGATACAAGGATCTGGACCAATGAGCAGGCTGCACAATGACAAAGCCCTCCAGCATGTACTGAACATGCACAAGTTACTAGAAATCTGCCCAAACCCAAAAATGCTTCTGCAACTTCCCAAATGTGTCTCCTGCTGTACAAGGGACCTGCTGCTTTCAGATTTCCTTGCAATTGCCAGCCCTCAGTTTCTTGTGACTCTTTTGTTCCTTCTAAGTCACCTACCTCATCTTCTTTCTTGGAAACCTTGACTTTTCTTTCTTTCCCCAGCCTTTCCTGTTCCTCTCCATTATTTTCCCTTTCATACTGTTCTCTTCTGGGGACATCAGCATCACAGAAATCCAGTGCCTATGCAACTGAGAAACTGATGCAACCCATTAACTGTGCTTCAAGAGGGCTGTCAGTGTACCCAGAAGCAACATAACCCAGTGGCAGTACCAGGAGGCTGCCAGCTGCTGAATAATGTCTCATTGAACTGGGAAGGTGATGGCCTTGCTCTTGAAGATCCAGACAAATGCCTGGGGTTGGCATGACTGAAGTGTCTCCAATGCAGACAGCTCATCTCAGTCTTTGGTGGGAGAAAACCACCCAGCCTGTTCTGCACCAGAACAGTTTGGAGGGGCACACTTCTTCTGGCACTGCTTTGGGGCCCCTGGAGGGCCCCCTTCACTGAAGAGCTGTGCAAGAACACATCAACGAACATGTCTTTGGTTCTCCATTCCAGCTGGAATCAGGGGAACAACATTGTCCTGAGTTCAGTGTGGGAATGAACAGTATTCTGCCCCATCTGCATCAGCCCTGATGAGCTGTTAATGACAGGTCGTTTGCAACAACTGCTTGGTGCATGTTCGGTCCCTTGGGCTCCAAGCTGGGTGTTAGATAAGATAAGGGGAATCCTGTGGTGAGTTAGGGTCCCTTTTGTCTTCACAAAAGACACAGCTGGGAGACCTCCCCCAGAAAACACCAAAAATAATCACACCCATACTAAGAAGAGTCTTCTCGGTTAATGGGCCATCATGGGCAATGGGCAGCCACCCAGAACCTCCCAGACTATCTTATCTCATCATTCCATTGTAAAATGCTCCAGCCTGGGGGAGGTACTGGACATTCCTACAGAAATATAGTGAAGCCTGCCTGGACCTTGGGACTCACTTTCTCTGGCATCACCTCAGCAGATCCAAGGGAGCTGC
>WBMZ01016361.1:0-15380 GCA_013400975.1 Atrichornis clamosus
GCGGAGTCTCGGGCTCTCTGCGGCCGCGGCGCTGCGGGCGCGGGGCGGAGCGGAACGGCCGCAACGGCGCCGCTCGGAGCTGGGCCCGCGCCGCGCTCACGCACGCGCCGCCATCTTGGCTACCAGCGGGCCCTTCTCCCTCCCCCCTCCTCCGCCCTCCGTGCGCCGCGACGGGGAAGGGGCGGGGCTTGACCGGCGCGCGCGGCGGCGCGCGTGCAAGCCTCGCGCTGACTGGCGCGCGCGGCTCCCCCCCCCGCCACTAAGCGCGCCGCCGATTGGCCCGGTGTGGGGCCCTCGCGGCGAGGCGCGGTGACGTCATTGCGTGAGCGGGACGTAAGCACCACGTGCCTACCCCCGGCTCTCTGTTCCCCCCTCCCCCTTCCTCTCGCCCCGGCGCGGCTGCTCGGCGGGCAGCGTGCGCGGGTCTCCCTGGGGCGCCGGGCGGGAGCAGAGCCGCTTCTCCTCGGCCGGAGCGGCTCCGGGCAGGAGCGGGGGCTGCGGGTGTGTGAGGCCGCAGGGTGCTGGTCCCCAGAGCTGCCCTGTGAGGTGGACAGGAATTTCCCCCAGTGGCTGCAGGTGCTTCAAACTCAGCGCTCGTCGGCACCCGCTGGTCTTGGCTCTGTCCTTTCCAGTTGCGTTTCTTGTTGCATTTTCTAGTCAGTTCTACCTGCAGCAGCCGGGATTATTAGCCATTTTTCAGGGAGGTTCACAGAACTGTTAGGGTTGGAAGGGACTTCTGGAGATCATCCAGTGCAAGCTCCCTGCCAAGACAGGGTCACCTAGAGCAGGTGACACAGGAGCGCGTCCAGATGGGTTTTGAATGTCTCCAGAGAGACTTCACGACCTCCTTGGACGGCCTGTTCCAGTGCGTTTCCACCCTCAACGTAAAGCAGTCCTTCCTCATGTCCAGGTGGAACTTCTGTTTCAGTTTATGGCCGTTAGTCCTTGTCTTGTCGCTGGGCACAACCAAAAAGAGTCTGGCACCATCCTCTTGACACATTCCTTCAAAATACTTAAATATATTGATGCAGTCCCCTCTCAGTCTTCTCTAAACTAAACACTAGGTTGGTGGTATATCAGAATAAAAAGGTATCCACCACGCCGTGAAGCTCTCCGTCCCTTTGGTCCTGTTCACCCTCCCTCTGGACAGGATTTAACTTAACCGTTCCAAGAGATCACACCTTGCCAATTGAGCTGGTTTTAACAAATTAACATCTCAATGTGCCGAAGGTTGAGTAGCAAAGTCAATAAAGCAGCCATTTGTTTCTATAGAAACTAAACACCTTGGCAGGGATTGTACCAAGCTTTGATTTTGATGATTTTTTTTTTTTTTCTGGAATTTGCTGCTTTTGCAGCCTGCTCTTGCTTTTTTTCAAGAAATCAGAAATTTGGAAAACTGGCTTGGAATTTTTTAGCATGTGAGGAATGTTGGCAATCACATGATAGTGATACCAAAAAACCTCTTGACCTAATTCAGTGAGTTAGAATTAATTTCTGAGGCTGGATGTGTAATCATAAACCCTAAAACCTCAGTTAGTTCCTCTACCTTTCAGACTGTATGGAACTTTGCAACTTCCCATCTTCCATTCCCCTTTCTTCCTAGGCTGTTTGTCCAGTAAAACCAAAAGGAGCTAACCAAGAATCACCTGATGCAGCTGCTTTCTGCCCAAAGATTTCAGGAGTTGTTTTTTTCCAATACAACTATCATTAACATGAAGAAATGTGTTAGAAGAAATATTCAGTTGATTCATTCCAGATTTCTTATTCTCAGATGAAGTTTCTCCATATGTTCTGTTCTCAAATGACTGTGATACTCAAATGCCTTCAAGAATATAAATAAGTAATTTAGCTTATCCTGGGAGGAAAATACTAACAGGTTTCTGGAAACACACAAAGCATGGAATAGGACTCATTCTGTTTGGTAGTGAGATAGTGCAGTAGCTGTGCTTTTAAAAACTAGTAAGTCCATATTCACCTTTTTTTTTTTTTCCTGTTTGGACAGAGCTTAGAGTTTATGGATTATTTTGTTCTGTGTTTGATTGTACCAAAGTTTGTTAGTTTTGTTCTGCCTTTTTTTTTTTCACAGCATCTGTCTTTATGCTTTCCTGAAAACATTTATGGTGTTTATTGCAGTGAGAAATACTTCTGAGCTGTCTTGACCTCAGTTATTTTATCAGAATCACTTGCATATTTTAATAAACACCTGAAAAGCCTTGCTTCTCGATTTGATTTTTTTTCACAGACCAAAAAAAAAAGAATATTTCCCTTTAACAGTCATTCCTCTTTTCCGTTGAACAGTTGGAAGATGGGTCACCTGAATTCCTGCAGAACCCTTGGAAATGCTGTCAAGAATTTTTGGTAGGGTTTGGGATGTTCCAGATATTTATGTTTGCTTTTCTGTTCAAGATGTAGTTCTCCAAAGCATTTGCATTTCCAAATGCTATGACTTGTTCATTGGAATTCTCTAAGGGGCTGGGCATAAGGAAGAGATTTTCATTACTCTCTTCCTTCCACCATTAACATGCAACCTTTAAAGTTAATGGGTTATGGAAACCTGTTAGATACAGGGAAGGAGCTGGGAAAGCCCAAAGAGGGGGCACATCTGTTAGGCCTCAGCAGTCTGCTGCTGGCCATTTACAAGCAATTATTTTCTGTAGCTTTATTTACATTTTGTCTGAACCCCAGTTTTATTCATTGCTTGTGGCTTTGCCAATGCAAACACTCAGCATGAGCAAAAGTGAAAAAAAAAATTAAAATGGATTCCACTGGAACTTGCATTCAGAGCCAGAATAAACTTGAGTAGTGCAAATGTCAGCTTTTGTTCACACGAAGAGTTTACACTGCTGTCTAAAATGGCAACTAATCCTAAGTATGGGTGAGAGGACACAAAGCCAAGTGCTCAAATGACGATGTTGTTATTCTCACACGAGTTTGGAAGATGGAGAAAGTTCCATCTCAGGGATGTGAGGCTGCATCTTACTGATTGACTTTTGGAGTACCAGGAAGTGGCAGGCATTGAATGCCTGCCTTGTCCACTGATGCAGTTCTTGGAAGATAATTACGGGGATAACAGCTTGATGGCCCTTTAATTATCTGAAATTGACTTCAAATAGAATTGCTTTCTGATAGTAGAATTGCTCATTCTTACAACTTGGTTTTTTTAAGACCTTTGAAATAGAAGACTTTTCATAAATTCTCTGGATTGCCCCAGTCTGTTGGAAGACAGCATTCAATACTGAAATGGTATTTAAAGAATCATATTTGCCAAGTCATGAAAAAAACCTTTAAGAACCAAACCAGATTTTCTTTCTTTACAAAATGTATCTTTAAGACAACACTGTATGTGTTGGCCTAAGAAATTTTGCTCCCTGAATTGCACAGCTCCACAGCATGTAGATAGTGCTATTTTCAGGTCTACAGGTAAAGCAGCAGCTTCCTTGAAGGTGCAGCTATAAATACACCAACACCCAACCAGCAGAACAAGTTTCTTGCTGGTGTATTTGTCTGTGCAAGAGTTTGTCAGCTTGGAAATACCATACAAAATAACTCCTGTGGGATCACAGCTGTCATGTCTGAAATTGAGTTTTGATGAGAGTCAGCATTTCCTGAAGTTTTCAGACTGGTAGAAGTGCAGGGGTTGGCAAGGACCTTTGGAGGTTATCTTATCCATCCTCCTGCTCCACAAATGTACAGTTCCAGTGGATCAGGAACTTTCACGTCAGGAAAAGCTTCTGAATAATATGCACTGGGACAGATTTATTCTCATCTGCTTGCTAAACTCACCTGGCAGCTGCAGGCCTGGTGGATTGCACAGAAGTCTGTTAGTCATGAAGGGAGGGGACCTGCTAAAGGTGGGAGGATTGGGGTAAGAGGACTGCAAGGGACTTTGCTCTGTAAACAGTGGGAGCAGATGCTGGCAGGTGTACCACAGGCTGCAGTGCCTGCAGCTGATGGAACGTGCAGAAGTCAGGGAGGAGGCCCTGAGTAGAAGTAAAGGCTTCAGGCAGTGAAGGAGAGCTCCAGAATGCACTTTCCAGGCAGTTAACTCCAGATGTCAACAGAGATGACATCAGGCTGGCACCATAAGATTGTATTTTGCTCTGGAAGAAATGAGGCCAGCATTCCTGGAAATGTCAGCAAGAATGCTGTGCAGAAAACTGCAGTTTTTAGATTGTTCCCAAGGCTGAAAAGAAGTTCCTGGAATGAGCAGCAAAGTACAAGGCAAGGTTTCCAGCACCTTGTGCTGCAAAGTGAAGCAGTGCAAGTCCCTCGCTGCCTCTTGCTCTCCCTCTGTCTAGGTGTAGTGTCAGAGTGGTTTCTCTGGGGCTAGGAGCCTCAGGCTTTCAAACTACATCCTTGTGTTTTGCAATACAAATGCCTGCATAGTTTTCAAGTTAACACTAGAAATCAGACAATTCCAGCTAAGGACTGTGCTGCCAGCCATTTGCTTTCTGCTTTCTGAACAATGTTTTGTCATGCTCATACCCCAAGCTGTCATAGCCTGATTTTTTAATACATTGCTTAAATTTCATGACAGCTGAAATTTCATCTTCATGTCAGGTATTAAGTATTTATAGTCTCTTATTTTCTAACTTACACCTGGCTATCAAGTGAAGAGGTCACTGTAACAAAAAAATCATTTGTCTTGTGCACAAAATTATGCTGGTTTTGGTTTGTTTTATATTGTGAAGTATTGTTTAAGGCCACAAAAGAGCAGGTAGCTTAGCAGGGTTTAGAGCTGATGAAAACTCATTTTCTATGGAACTTTTCTTACAGTGGATTCTTTAGTGTCTAATAGTGCATACACCATTTCTGTCTGCCCTGTGGATTTTCCAACACCTTAAGAAAGGTTGAACTCTGCTTTGATCTTTCCCTTAGCTGCAGTACTAGGTGGTTCTCCTGCTGCCTTTCCAATGCTCAGGTCAGTTAAACTAACAGAGACATCTGAGACCAGAAATTTGTGTTGAAATTTGGCTGAAAGAGACAGATATTCAGAAGTTAATATCGTGAGCTTTGACACACAGCCTGCAGATACAACACTTGCTACCGGACTGAAGTACATCTGTTTAAAATCAGGCAATACTGCAGGTGCCCGATCTCCCTTCCCCTTCCTTGTCTGATCTACTCTGTATTTCCACTCTTCAGCTCTGCAGTGAAGGACTCCTGGGATAGAAATTAGGATTCTCAAGAAATTTAGCCTACAAGAAAGCTGGAGAGGTACTTTCTACAAAGGCCTGTAGTAGTGGCTTTACACTAAAAGAGGGCAGATTTAGATGAGATGTAAGGAAGAGATTATTGAGTGTGAAACTGGTGAGGCAGTGGAGCTGGCTGCTGAGAGGTGTGGATGCCCCATCCCTGGAAGTGTTCAAGGCCAGGTTGAATGGAGCTTTGAGCAACCTGGTTGAGTGAAAGGTGTCCCTGCAGGAGCTGAGGGGACAGAGGCTGTGGGCAGCCACCGTGTGTGACTGTCCCTGTAAGCTTGTATGGGCAGGGCTGGTGTGCATGGTGTACATGGTGGGTGTACCTCTGAGACTTCGTGTCACCTGGGCAGGTGTTCCTGTGCAGGCAGCTGTAAAGCAGAGTTCTGCTCTTTTGTATCAGAGCAGCTTCCTGGAAGGTCCTGGTAAGGCAAGACAGAATTTGTTTGAACTTTAGCAACCTAAGAGGTGGGCATGTGTTCCCAGCAGGTTGTCTGGGTTCCCTGTGGAATTGCCTTCTTATCTGTCTGCAGGCTGTCAAGGGAGTCCAGATGATTAACTGGGACAAGAAAAGGGGTTTTTATTTTCCTATTAGTTCCATTTGATTGGGTTAATTACTCTTGTCTTAACCATATTTACCTTCAAAAATGGCAGTTTTGAAAAAAAATCACCTTTATAAAATGTGAGGGTGAAAAGCATTCACAGCAATAGTTCTGTATGGCCTTGATTCATATACTGCCTTCTGAAATTATTGCGGAGTAAATTTGTTTCTGGCAGGAAAAGGAGTGGAGACCTTCCAGGTCAAAAACAAGTGAATTATTCCATGGACTGCAGGGGGGCCAGGATTTACCTTTCAGTGTACATACTTTCAGCCTACTTTTTAGCCACTGTTCCTCTGTCATTAAATAGCCATTTGTCATGTACAGCTATTTATAATATAGGAAGAAACAGTAGATAGTTCTTGGGCTTTAATTACCCTTGAAAAAAGTATTCAAATAAAAAATTTCCCAGAGAAGTCCAGTGTAGCACAAAGCAGTGGGTGGCAAGTGCCCAGCCATCCCCATTTTTAGGGTGGTTGTGTTGGCCAGCTCTAGGTATTCCTCATGGACTGAACATCCACAGCTTCCCCAGAGATCGTGCTGCACTTTGGGACCGCAGATTTCTGTTTGGTTTGTGCTCTCAGGCTGCTTCACAATGTCAAACAGAGAGTGGTGAGAGGAAGATGAGTTTTGAGCCCAAACTCCTGATTTGAACGGTAGCACAGGCACAGAGAGAGAGAAAACTGAGCTGCTTGTGAAAAAGCTACAAAGCAGCCTCCATTTACAGCTGGTACTTTAAGTATACCAGAAGCTGTGTCATTTGAGAAGTGGCTCATAAACAGTGGCTGTTCAGGAGAAATTTGGCCTGTTCAAAATGAGTGTACTCAGAGGCTGCAAATCCACCACCCCCTCTGAAATAGCTCTTCCATGTTTCAGTAGTTGGAGGTTCCTGTCAGAAGGTGCAGGCAAAGTGTCAAACACAGCCCATTCCCTTTAAATTATGGGTTTTGCTTTCAGGAAAGATTGCACCTTCTGCTAAAAATCTTACAAGCTTTTTTTCTTCTTTGTTTTTTTCCCCCTTAAATCACTAAGGCTATTGACAAAGAACAGGATAGCTGTTTTTTAACTGTTCTTCCATGCCCCTATAGCATCTTCTCAAGCTGAGAACACAGTTGCAGTGGGTCTTGCAACCAGTCGTGGAAGTGATTACATGTCAAAAAAGTAGATGTTAAATTTGTGTGAAGAGAGGCAGCTCTAACAGCTGAGAGTCCCATGAAATAAGGATTGTTGTGGTGATGGAGCTTCAGTACTAAAAAGGAGAAAAAAAATTGCAATGGAGACATTGGTCAATAGGAGATGCAGCACACGAAGACAGTGCTGGGATCTGCTTTGGTAGTTAACATTTAGCTTCATTGAAACTAGTGGAGGAAAGAAAATATGAATAAACAGTCGGGGAGGTTTCTCTTCCATTGCAGTGTAAGAGGAAAGGTTTAACACAGTTAACAGATGAATGGATGAACATTTTATTGTGAATAATAGTAATTGCAACACTGTTGCACATGCCTACATATGTGCTAGTGAGCATATTTCTATAGACAGGCAGGTAGTTGACATGAAACTGCAGGCACATTTGCAAATTCAGAATTACTTGCCACTAACTAAACATACAGGTAGTTTTACTTCCATTGACTGTTGCCATTTGCTGTGAACTGAGACTTTAATTATTGGGGCTTAAATGTTTAATACCGTTTATCTGCTTTGTCTAATTTTTAACTTAAGTGTCAAGTAAAAGGTTTAGATATTGCAAATGGAAAAGTAGAAAAAAGACCACCCTAAGTCAATTTGAAACATTTTCATGAAAACTGTAATGCCACGAGAGTCTGAAGGAGGGCAGTCAGTATTTTATCTCTTGCAGGAAACTTCGAAGTTTGAATTTGGGTTATGAGCACTGGGCAAAAGAAAAACTGAACTAAACAAGCCAGGTAGAAACTTGTTAGCACTTGACAGATCTCTTCACTCAGGATTACATACTTACACTTGTCCTTTTCCCCATGTACAGCTTGTACAAGCTACCTAGATTCAGCTAAATTTGCCTAAAGCTTTCCCTGTCAGGGTGCCTTCCAGCTGGCAGGGGAGCCCCTTGGCTGCTCCTCTGGCAGAATGCCTGCTGAGCACACTGCTGGTGGGGGAGACGGTATCCAGTGGGAAATGTCTTCTGGTGTCACCTAGCTTTTGGGACTGCAAAGTCAAGAGTACTTTGGTTTGGGATGTCCCACTTAAAAATGCTGTACATTTTTAGCGCACAAATTACAGGGTTTTGCCTGAGGAATGCACAGAGGTTTACAGTATGTAAGGCACTAGGGCAGGAGTTCAGATAGGCTTCAGTCATAACAACAGGTGACTATCCATTTGGCTTCCTATTTCCTAGGATTTATTCTGCTGTTCTGATAAGCTATAATTTAAAACGTGCTGAAGTGCCAGTGCAGGCTAATAGCCCCTTCTCTTGCACTGAAACACATCACTGAGAGTAGAAGACACTGCACTTTGTATCTGTCTCCCAAGGTGAGGGAGAGAATAGCTGGGAGGTAAGGGGCTCAGCCCACAAAGACCACCTCACAGTCTGTCAGCTGTTCTTGGAGTGGGAATCAGATCCAGAAAACAGATCCCTGCATTTAGGTGTCTAATCTCTCACAGTAGTCAGTGGAGACTTAGTTACAGCAGTCAATGGGGCTGGGAGAGTGATTCAGCTGAGGAAATGCAGGTATCCATCCTCTGGTGAGCTGAATCCCTCCTAGCAGTGGGAGGTGGGACACTGAGCTCATACCAGTGTGCCAACACCTCTGGATACACCGCTACAGCCTGGAAGCCCATCCCTGGTAGGAATGTGCTGATGACAGGGATTGAGTCTCCAGTTGCTGCACTGTTTCTCCAGTTTACTTAGAGGGGCGGGCTGGACCCTTCTTGGCAAAGTCTGAAGCTGCTGAGCCCTTCGGAGGGCCTGAGCGTGCATAGGCAAGTGTCATCCCCTCTGTGAGGGGTGGGTGAGCACATTAGACCTCATTTAGGTAGTCAAAATGGCACCAGGAAAGAACACTCAAGGGTCTGCAATAAAGACACAACATCTCTCTGTTAAAATTGTTTTTACAACCTCAATTGATGAGTTCAGACAAATAGACTTAGCCAAGCCTTCTTAGGATATGAAACATTAGTATCCACCACTTATGTTTGAAGCTATGTTTTAGAGTTTATTTTCCAGACAAAAGAGTAATTTAAAATTATGCAAATGAGCTGCCAAAGCAGGGCATTATGCAGATTTGTGAGGCAGGCAGCAGAGTGTTAACCCTTGGTGCTGCTTCTTGCTGCAGAGGGAGCACTGCCACAGCAGCTCTGCATGAATTCCTTCCAGCACTTGTTCTCTTCAGTTACAATGCTCCTGTGGCAGGGCCTGAGGTGTGAGGCTCACTCTCTGCACACCTCCATTGCCAAGTGGATTTAAGTGGATGGAGGAGGTATGTTTGCTGCATTTTTCACCTCACAGTCATGACCAGCACAAGCTGTACCCGAATCCAGCCTGGGTGCCTGAGAAAAGACAAGCATTGTGACTGTCATCTGTGGTTTCATACATGTTGTTTCTAGAATATTTGAAGTGACTGTCAGGGGAGAAATATTAAATTGCTTTTCAAATGTCAGCAGTGCAGTAACACTTTAAAAACAATTGACACTGTCAGCTCTACGTCCTCTAGCTTGCTGGGCTGGCTGGGTACACAAGATGCGCTAGCAGCCTTGAGTTTCTGTAGAGGAAGGCTATTAAAAGAACTCCATGTTGTGCTAATTTGTGGGTTCAATAGCTCATTTTCCCACCCAGCTATAAAGGTGGTGGGAATAACTCTCAGCCAGGAACAGATGGGTTTTGATAGAAATCCAAGGTCTGATCTACTCTGGAAGTTTGCCCTGATCTCTGCAACTGATGCCAACAGCTGACATAGCCACATTGGTGCAAGCACTAGTGCTGAGCAAGAAATCCAATGTTTTATAGTAGTTTGGCAAATGGCAGGAGCAGGCAAATCCCCAACATGCATGAGGGTATATGTGCAGCTGATCTCTAATGGAGGTGCCTGATGCTGGGTTAAAATAGTGGCAGCCAAGCCCAGGGAGAGAGGGAGAGAGTTCACATCAGGCAGTTGTGGAAGGGCTGGGTTTGTGCCTCTGTCGTGCCCATATGGGATACCAAGCCCTGTGAATATGGAATTTGTTTAGCGTCAGGAAGGGATGGATCCTGCTAAGGGCAGGAAGGAGTCTGGCTGCAGTATGGGAGGACTTGAATCCGCATTACCTCCTGCACTTCAGTTCATGGAATCATACAGTAGAATCATATACTCATAGCTGTTCATGGCTCTCTATGAGAGGGCTCACAGAGCAGTGCAAGTTCCAAGGAAAACACGGAGAATATGTATTTCTGTAGTGAATTACTTCAGTAGCAAACAATGTCTGAGTGCTGCTCTAGGACATAGAGGTAATCTGTGTTTCTCTCTTGCACCCTCTTACGCCCAAACCCTTTAAAGTTTTCTCCACTCACCAAATTGCGCCCTGACTTTCTTTCTGGTTAAGGGTATCATTTCAAGCTGCCTGCCAGAAGCTTCCTGTCTCAGCCAGTACACAATACTGGATAAACACTTCAATGTGTTCAAACCTGGATGCCATCAGTTAGAGACTTGAAACCTATGGCCATTTTTAAACTGGATACACATGTGTGCACAAAGGTTCGCTCCGTTTAGCTGCTTTGGTTTTGCTTGTTCTTAAGAGCATTTTTGGCTCAAAAATGTGATGTCTCTCACGTATTTGGAAAGAGTTGTCCAAAGCACATGATCAACATCTGTTGGTTTCAATGTGCCAGAGGAGCTATGTAAGAGATGCTGAGATCAGAGAAAACATTACTGCTGTGTATATTTGTTTTAAAATATGGATTTGGAGGTTTTCTATTGCTCAGCAATTTGAGCAATGGACTGATGGTCTGATGGTTTAAAAAAAGTGTAAAACCCACTTACATTGGTTCAGGTTTTGTTGGATTTGGAGGAAATAGCTGAAAAGGATATAAATCAAACACTGCTGCTGTACTGCCCATGCCTGGCCAGCTGAAAAGAACTAAACTAGTTTAAATAGGCAGAAACACTGTTTTGTGATGGCCCATATCTCAAAACAAATTTGAGCACAGAGACCATGGAAGGAAGTTGTTAAGAAACCTCTAGGGTGCACTGGAAAATTTTGCAGCACAGACACCTGTAAGAGAGTTGTCACCATTTGCCAGCCTGGGCATTTCCTAAAACCTGGGGTGTAAAATTGTAGTCCACATTCATTTCTATAAATGCAGGACCAGAAAAGGCCTTACAGCTCATTTTAAATTAGTGCAGCTTCAGGGGACTGTAAGCAGTTCCCAGAGCCGTCCCTGAAGACTCGACACTAAGGTCCTGTCCACAGTGACACTGAAGCCCTGACTTCTGTGTCCAGGCAAGGTCTGCCCAGACTGCTTTGTTAGACATGCCTGCACTCATCTTAATTAGATTCTTAGCAAAGGTCTTTGCTTCTGTGAGCTCTAACCTTGCCCATGCTGAGATTGCAGTAAGGTAAGGGTAAGCCAGACTAGCCCTTTGGAGGCAAGGCCACAGTCTCTTTTCTTTTGCACTGAGCCTCAGGGTGGTTTTGTCAGCAGAGATTTCCTGCAGGCATGCTGCTACTTCAGGTGAGTTCTCTGTGTGAGGCTGCTTCAGGAAGTTGAGGTGCATCAATCAAAAATGTTGGAACTGCGAGTCCACAATGTCGACGTGCACATGTTAAAACTCCAAATTCTGTACCAAGTAGTTGTAATTATGATACTTTAATGATGATATCGTAATCCTTTTAAGATGATTTCTTTCCCATGGCTACTTCATAGCTTAACCGTTTAAGCCCATTTCTGTGAGGAAACTGGTAGGTGAAAGATTGGGAAATCACCAAAGACATGTTTTTCTTTCATCATGAAGCCATCTGGAAGTGCAACTTGTGACTGGATAAGACAGGCAATTCTATCAGGTGTTGCAGGGATTGCTGTCTACACACTTCCTTGGTCACTTTTTCCAAAAACAGGCGATATGAGGTATAGTAATGGATGGGTGGCTGCTGTGAGTACATGGAAGAGAGCAAGCTGATCATGGTTTAAGTCTCTATGAAATTCCCTTTGTGTGGGAACCCCCTGAACGTGTGTCACCAACAAATTTCTGCCTGCCACAAGCTGTCCTTCTTACATCGTGCATTCCCCAGTCCTCCCTGCCCACCTGGCAAAATGAGCCATCACTACTAAAAGCCATTAGCACTCAGGAGGTGGACAATGGGATCTCCCCTCCTTCAAAGACAAGCAATAAATTAAGAGAAAAAAGGAATACGTGTTAAGCCTGAGGGTACTCCTTTAAAGAAAGATTCCTTTTAAAACAATGGAGTTCATTCCACAACAAAGAAGGCACTCCAGAGGAAATGTGAAGCTGATATGCACTGCTGATACATGAAGCGTAGCTCTTACAGGATTTTCCATTCTGGTATATATAGTCCCTTGACACATAAAAAAGGAAAGATCCTGATCTTCAGTTTAACTAAAAAAACCCCAAACCTCTTAGGAAATCCTTTTTTACACAACATAAAATTAACATATGGAATCAGCACTGGATATTTCTGACAGGTTTAGACTAGCTCTGCACTTGATGGTCTAGCAGCATTTGTAAGCTGCGTCCCTGTGCAATGCTGTGGGAGGAAGGGCTCCAAAACAGTCTGTAATGGCAGGAACTCAGCTGTTAATTTTAAAAAAAGCCTTTAGTTTCTGGAGCGAGAAAACTGTGCAAGAGCTATAGCAACATCTGGAGCTTTCTTGGTTCAAAGAAGGTTTTTCTGCATTTCAGAAAGGATTATGTGCATGCACAGAAAGCATTTCCAGTGGAGTGAGTGGCATTTCCACACCTGAGTGAGTTCCCTGCGCCTTCCTTATGACAAGTGAGGAGAAATGAGGACCCAACGCACTCAGCTGCACAGTTGCTGATGGAAATAGCCATGTCCCAGCAGCACCTCTCTCCTTTGTTGGCTGCAGAGAATATTTAGAGGAGAGTGGATGTGTTTGCTGCAGAGGTTTGAAGAGTGAAGCCCATCAAGGTGCCTGCTGACTGCAGCTGGGGAGCTGCAGTTCAAATCCTGTGAGCAGCCTTAAACCACTGCAGGAACAAGATAATAGAAGCTCCTTGATTTTAGCCACCAGGTTATTTACATACTTGCTCTGAAGGCAGTGCCACTCCAGATGGGGTGCTGGGAAACTTGCAGGTTCCACTTGGTGCTGGATGACTGAAGCAGTCGCCTCTTGCAGCTGTCCATCCTGCGCCTTTGGTAGACACAGTTGCCCCAAAGCAAGGATGTGATCCTCTTGTGAATCATCTCCTCAGCCACAGAAATTAATGTGTACCTACATCTGTCGGTCCCTGCGCTCACCACAGCCATGGGCCTAAGACTGCTGCAGAGCAGAGCAGGAGCTGGGCAGGTCTTGCTCAGATGCAGAGTAGCTGAGTAGTGAGGAGAAACAGGAATGGCAAGTTCAAAGGCAGGTGTGACACAAAGGAAAAGGTGATGGTAGTAACATCAAGCCAGCAGGCACAGCCCCATGCAGCCCACTGGTGTCCACTGGACCCCTCACATCAGGATATGATATGGCAGCACCATATATCCAGCTGGAAATGAGAATGAGTCTTCCCCAAAGTATCCGGTACAGGCAGGACCGTTAGAGGCAGGATACCAGAGCAAACCTAAGCCTTGCTCATTGCCACAACATCCATGGGCACAGGTAGTTGCCTCTTCCAAAGCAACAGCCCTCATGGACCTGAGCCTGGGAGGTGCAGAGTGTCTGGGCCATCTCAGAGATCAGTGCTTCTGAAATATGGTGTGATTGTTATAATTCATCAAAGCACAGGCTCAACTTTATACTCCTCAGTCATACAAGTAGTTACTGTCTGACCCTGTCTCACACCCTAACAGTGTTGCCAAAGGAGGAGGGAAGGAATTGAAATTTTACACCATGGCATATGGAGCGATTCAGAATTCATCTAAAATGAAGATGGTGAGAACAACGTTTTTGTCACGTCTTTGATCCCTTTCAAAAATAGAATCCCCTGGATGTGGTTAGAGAGGGCTCATGCTGTGAGCTGGAGTTTTTGTAATCACTGCTGACTGGAAGTGCCTATCAGTCTGGTTTGTGCATTTTTCCAGTCTGTTTTATAATACAATCAAACTGCTGTTCCCACATCATAAGAGATACTTCACAAGTTTCTTGGGAGAGAACGCCAAGCTCCAAGGCTAACTCACTTTTCCTGTTGAAAAAGAATTTTTCCATTTTTAGTTCTTGAACTGTTTATTTTTATAATTAAGTATAATTATTCATATTTACAGAGGCTCACAGAGGCTGAAAATCGATTAAAACAAGTCTTGGGTGATCTCCAGGTGTTCCCCAAACTGACAGCCAGCGACTGAAAAGAGAAAAAAGTAGAATAAAAGAAAAATCAATAAATTGAGGAACTTCATATTTCATAATACTTAAGTGGTGAAACATCTCTCATGGAGTGGCACTTCAGGATGTATTTCCAGGTAGAAGTTCAAATCCTGTGAGCGGCCTTAAACCACTGCAGGAACAAGATAATAGAAGCTCCTTGATTTTAGCCACCAGGTTATTTACATTTGCTCTGAGGATACTGTAGATAAAACCTCTGAGGCCCTAGGATAGACTTACTGGACAAAATATGGCTGACACAGCTCCTTTTTCAACATGCTTAGTGCCATGAGGTAGGATCTAAGTGCACAGCTCATCCTTCTGGGCCACTGCTGTTGCTGCACCTTGCCAGGTGCACACAAAGACTGCTCATCCTCCTTTAAACAGGGAAGAATGAAAAGGAAGGCAAAATTAGGGTTGGGGTTTTTTTGTCATCACAAGAGCTCATGCTTGTTCCATCTGTGCAGAGAAAAGCTGTCACAGAAATGACGGGAGGCTGGTGGTGAGACCTGACTGCCAAAGGAAGACAGTGTTTGTAGCCTGGAGGGTACAGCTGATGTTGATGAGTGGTATAAATTTAATTGGTAACTCATTTCATATTAAAACTGACAGACTTTTTTTTCTTCCTAGCAGAACAGACAGGAGTGGAAATGTTTCACATAATCTCTTATTTCACTGAAACTTTGACAGCATTATCAAGTATTTTTAATATTTTTTATTTTATATGAATCCCATAAAATATCAAAACACCGGGATGTAAACAAAGGACTTCAATAAGCTTGGGTTTGATATTTCTATTATGTTCCAATTTGTAATGAAAGGAGATGTGAAATAATCGAGTTTCCCAAGAAAATGTGACACCTCACACAGCTCTAACCATGCTTGCATAAGTCTCAAGGAGCCCAGTGATCCCTGTTGGTGGGCAAGTCTTCTGCACTCAGTGATGCTGCAACATGCCCAGCACACCTGCCATGAAGTGAATTCTCATTCACATCCTACTGGATGCTCAGGGTCACCTTCTAGTGCAGCAGCACCAATACCATCTTTTGGGGAGTGTATTGGGTTTGTACGCCCTGGGTTTTGGTAGCGGAGGGG